>JAULBP010002239.1:0-14267 GCA_032355345.1 Lepetodrilus pustulosus
CACATCTGACCCAGCCTTATATCCGAATCCGCTCTGTATCGAACAGCCTTATATCGAGGGGGCACTGTATTTCTACTTTATTAGTAACAGTATAACATTACAACTGAGCTCTTAATTGAAAGACATATTTGGAATGAATTGAAGCATGTGTAGCTCATAGATTGTTGTCAGAGTGAGCTTTTCAAACAGTTAAACCTAGAATGCTGCAGCTTGGATTCCTGGCACTTTTCCATGGAGTATTTACCACGACATAGAAAACTGATAAACAAAGTCAAGCATAATTTCCATCAACCACAATAAGTTTTTGTGGCCGATACCAGACGATTGTTTTGGTGAAATGTTTATTCCTTTCCAGAAAGCATAGAACTGTTGAACCTATGGAAAGCAGGTTCACAACATAAAAAAAACCCTTTCAGACAGACAAGAAAACCACTAGCTTTTCCCCAAACGGCTTGCCACTTGTTTCTCATTACTTGTTTCTCATCAGTTTTCAGGCCGAACCCAAGCATCCCTGTCATCCAGTTACACAGTGGTAAAGATATATTACAAACTCATCAACATTGCTGACTTGAAGGGCAGATAATGATCTGGCCATCACTGGGAGCAATGCAGTAGAAACATTCCATTGAGAACAAGATATGCAATCCAGGGGATGTGTGACATAAGGGCAGAGCTGTGTACGGTTGAACTGTGATGGGAGGTGTGATCATCTCCCTGTTATGAGCAGAGTTGCAAGTTTCAGATTCTGTTCTAATGGTTGATGCCACACATCAAGTTACCTCTCTCGAAAACCTTCAGAACTTTCAGTCGTTATATTGTCTTCCCACTGTTACATGTACTGTATTTCCATTTCTTCCAAAAATAAATGACATATATAAATAAAATAAGTTGACTCTCAATTTGTTTGGTTTCAACTCCCTATATTCTACCTCTACAATAAATGGATGTACCTGAATTTCACCCAGTGTTCATCTAAAGCCATCAGAATTTTTGACAATACTGCAAAGGCAAAGTAACAGCCTTGTGATTTCAGTGGAAAACAAGCCCAGGGGTTGCAGACCTCAAGCTGGCCTGGTCTACTGGTCTATGGCAAATGAAGCGACGACAGAACAAATAAATCAGATTATGAATGGATTCCTCCTGACATTGGTACAACGGACGTGGGTGCTCACTCACCATGTGCGCTTGGTGTCGAAGAAGAGAACCAGGTACACCTGCTCGTCGTGCTGCCTCTGGAGGTGAAGGACGTCTTCAGGGGGCACGGGGATCGGAACCCCGTTATGGAAGTATCCAGTTTTGGGCATCTTCGGATTAATAATCTGGAAGTAACAATAGATTAACTGTATTACAAACATGTCAAAAGCATGATGTGCGAGTATGCCAGCTCTATCTATTACATCGATTTGTTTTACCCAATTGGTTGATGTAGTCTGGGCAATGGTTTCATGAAGCTCTAATACACTAAAACTGATCGATTGAATTGATGCTTTACATCGCAGTGGGAATATTTCACCCATAGGTGACCAATACCCTTGCATTAATGGTCTTGTAGTGGGTAAGAGACTTACTAAAACGAAAATGTAGAACAGCATCATATACGCAAACAGCCAATAAAAAAAATATACAATGTTTGCCAGCTTAATTCAAGATGTATATATGCACTTTGAAATCTAATTACGTCAAAGAGCATTAAATTACCATAGAAATACAAAATTCAATTCCTCACTATTGTTTCCCCAGAAATGTATTAATAATAAAGTAATGGATACAGGTGGTTAGATGCCATGGACTGGGTACTACAGGCGAGTACAGAGCGAGCTCGGCGGCTCTAGGTTACACAGAACAGAGGAAGTGATTAGACGCAAGCCAAGCCAGACAGACCAGCAACAACACACAGCCTAGGGCTAGAGGCAGAGTGTTCAGCACAGATGACCAGCAACACAGCAAGACCCACGCAGCCAACAAAAGCCAAGCACCACGCACAGCAGTAGCCCACAGCATGAACAAAACGCTTCCCATGTCGAGTTAAATATGCATGCATGCACACTACCAGGGTCATATCGCAACAGACGAGTTTCTGAACGTTTTAAGGTTAGATTGGAACATGACGCAATTCGTGCTCCAATGTCGCATTAATTCCTAAAGGAAAGTACTAGAACATTGCACATGCACAATGGCAAGGTGGTGGCAGTCGCTAGGGAAAGGCTACACGGCGAGATGTATTCAAATGTTTGTCTATTGATGATATACGATGACACAAATACCTGGAGAGTAATATCGAAAAATGGTTCGAGGGCATACTATTACTAACCATTTGGCCCAAAAAAATTTTTTTTTTCATAAATAATAATGACAAGATTGCCAATACAAGTGAGCATGGACAGTTTGAGAAGAGCACTCACCAGAGCGGGGTACCATGGATACCCGCGACACTTGGCCCACACCAGATCGAGGGGCTCTAGAGCCATGGCGTCGTCAGAGTCGAAACTCGGACTGCGTCTCTGCCGGGCTGAAGGGAAACAGGCAGCAATCAGTAAAGCATGTCAACAGGTCCTGCTCCTAGCACACCGGCTCCTAGCACACTGGCAGCACGTCGGTTAGGTCAGTGATACACATGCCCTGCAACCACCGGCGATGCACATGCACCTACACCCATTTGACAACACAGCTGGTTGAGGTACTCACCACGGTTGGCTTACTCCACGACCTTGCTCTTCAAATCTCAACTGTACAGTGAGTTACTGAAATGGTTTGCAACTACAATCCTTCAGAATCTCTCTAAATATCGATGGATCTAACGATTATTGAAAAATACATTACAAATTGTTGTTATCTTGAAATTAATGGCAGTTCCGCACAAGTAAAACATTGCCCAGCAACACTTGAGCATTCTAACAAATTCAATAAAAGGTAAAAATAACCAACAAACAGCTGGAAAAGGTCAGATCACTACCTCTACTTCAGAAAACTGAAACGGAACCTAATGAGCTTAGCCTTGTACACTGATCTCGTCAGAGAGGTGCAGGGTTGATACATTCTATATTGACTTCATAATTATCATAATGATAGCCATTTTCATAAAGAAAAATGAGAATTAATTGATCATAAAATTTTGATGTGGAATTAAGTATTTCTTTCAGTTGGACTGAGCAGGTGTGTGTGTGTGTGTGTGTGTGTGTGTGTGTGTGTGTGTGTGTGCACAGGTCTACAGGTTGAGGTCTACAAGGTGGCGGGCAGATTACCAGCTGAGATGGAGATGCCAGCCACCTGACCCGTAGCCTTCAGTCAAGTCTCCAGACCGTCTGGCCGTACATCTCTACATCTACACGTTACATACACATCGCCAGACCAGCATTATTCAACTCGGATGAAGATACCAGGTCCCTGATCACGACCATTCTAGATCGGCCTGGATACAGCTCCAATACACACATACTGCACCAATACCTCCAGGCACAAACAACTTCCTAAGTTTCAACATGGCTTATGATAAATCCTTGTATACCCTATAAATGCTGACAGAGACTACAGACACTGACACTGTACACATGGTAGTGCTTTTCTGACTGAATCATGCCTGGTAGAAAACATATCAAATGATGGATATCCACCAGAGTAAAACTTGAACAAGGTGCATAACTATCATGAAACATGTTACTGGATAAATATAGAATGAGAATGATTACGGAGTTTAACATCACTGCAGGAATCTTTCACCCATTTGCGACCATAAATGAATACGTAAAGATATCCAACAAAGTTTTCCACATTGAGTGAGTGAGTGAGTTATTGTTTTACGTCACAGCAGGAATTTTACCACAGAAATTGCAGCAACCAAAAGTCATGAGTAATATTAGAATCTAGGAGAAAATAATAATTCATAAATAGAATGGAACTCGAGAACGTTGGTGTTGATGTTGAGATGTATCAGAGCTATATCCAGACGCTACCGAGGATTCACGACGGGACTGTAGCTTGTGCCTCAGCACCTGTGCAATTATCTCATTGAAGGTATTTACTCTCCCTTTCTGTTAGCGAAGAAATACACTTGTCTAATTTAGTCCTACCATTTCAGTTGTAGGTTTTAGCAGAACTATCATACTACAGTTTTCTTACAGTTTGAGAACAGAACCAATAAAATTAAAAGAAAACAAAACAGGAAACGAACAATTTCATCATTGTGTTAGTGAAAATGGAACTTGAAGCAATGTTCAAAGTAACAATAATAACGTGTTAGCCAACTGATGACCAATACTGAACGTGAACGTGTTACCGGTGGTGTTGGTGAAGGAATGCAGTGCAAGTCTATGTCGGTCTGTTTTCAAACTTTCTCTCGCAGACATCAAAGTTATAATTCTTTGACAGTTTCTGGTCAGATCGGACTTCCATGACTTGGAGTTCAAGGACAATTCTGTACCATTGGTATTCTCTGTACCTTGTACACCAGAGTGGGGTTCTTCTACAGAACCTGCACCACCTGTGGTTCTAGCAGTGGTATGGTCCAGGCTACTTGAAGAGGTCAAGCTATCGTTTGTTCTAGTGGTGGCTGCTACACCACTGACCGCCACATGATCCACGTCGCCGTTGCCAATATGCCAGCTGGTGCAGGGGTCCCTGTGGGCGATGGTGGTGCTACGAGGCGACGGTCTGGCAGGCAGTGGCTCTGTCCACGTAGAGTGCACCTCGAAGACGCCTGGACAGCAGTCGGCAATGCCGGCCACACCTGCTACCACCATCCCTGCTACCACCTCCCCTCCCAAAGGCTGCCCTTGCCCTGTGGACCTACTCCTAGTCTGGTGTGGCTCCACAGCGTCAACACTGGGGAAATTTCGAGTCGGTGGAAGTGGCATGAGTCGACTATCTCCTGGCTGTGTGTACAGGCTCATACTTTCTGTACGTCTACCTGCGGGCTTACTTCTAGTGTGAACTTTGTAACTAACATTTGTAGGGGTATACTCGGCTACTGGTTTAGCTTCCTTGAATTTGTCAGGTTTGTTTTTATTCAACATTTCCTCATTATAGTATGCGTGTGATCCAATATGGCAGGAGTGAGTTCTTCTAACAAGAATAGTTTCATTGTCCATTTCATCAGCTGTTGAAATTCTTGTTTTATGTTTTCTACCTGCCAGTGATTACATATGACAATGTTAGAACCCAATAAATAAAAACATGTACTAAGCAGTGTTCGAAATACAAAAACATAATCACGGGGGGTCATTTTCCATAGGCCCAATGTTACTGGTGGTAAAATCTGTCACACAGATACCTTTAACATTGCAGATTTTCAAATGACCCCCAAGACCGCCTCTATTTCGATCACTGCTAAGGATAATGCTTCAATTGATGACTTTGCATGTATAGCTGGTCATCATGGTGATAGGAAGAAAAACTAAGAATGGATTAATTGCTGTTTTAGAAGTAATTTTCCAATCATTTGGCTAGGCTCAGAATAAGGACATGTAGGATGGGAGTATTTACCCAACTCTAGGGAACGACCAATGGAGGTTTCATATTTTCACAGTATTTCAGAAAGGTTGCGATTGTTGGCACAGAAAAACCCCAGCTAGAAGTGAGTGAATATGGAGTTTAACGTCGCTGCGGGAATCTTTCACCCATTTGCGAACCCAGCTGGGAACTGTTTAGTATATGGATAGACATTGCATAACATTCTTTTCTGCATGTGAAACATCCTCCATCGTAGATAACATACATCAGGCATTGAGATTGAGATCTGAACTAAAACCTTCAGCTTTGTAGTCTAGCATTCTCCAACACTCTCCCAAAAAAGTATTGCACTTGATACACAATACATCGCAGAAATACTATGATTATGACACAAATTCTTTTGGGAGTTGTCCTCAACTGTTTCAACACAATTTACACAGCAGTGATCGGGGAACAAAGGTTGTGTAGACACATGCATCAAATGTAACGTGAAACGGGGAATGTTTTGTCAAATGTTATTCATATGCATATCGAATTTCAAGATCCCTTATACAAAGGTTGCAGATTTGGCAGGCTGAGGTTTGGTTGCGATGACCATCACTCAAACCAAACTGTGCATGCTAGAGGTGACGCTGGATTGTTTCCACGACCTCCGATGGATATTACACAATGGCATAATCTACTGCAAACATTCCAGCGGAGTCAAGCACAAAACTGTACAACATGAATGCCATAGATAATAGTGCATGCAATCAGTACCTGCACTGCATTTGTGTCAGACAATGCTTTACCTTTAAGCAACCGGTGTGGGATTTTTCTCTGGAAAGTCTTGCAAGTAGTGAATGAATGAATACTAAATCCTCATACACAAGCAACTGTCGACCATCTGGTCAACTATATATGGCTAGATGGAACACCACTTTGACATTATTGACATCTATATAAAGGGTACCACAATTGGATTGCGAAGTTTACTTCACAAAGCATGCAAGCACATACAAATGAATCACAAATAATACAACAATATTTTTGGACTGTATTAGCAAAATCTCAAGAGTATGATGTGAATTCCAATATATAGCTCCATTCTATCTTTCTCTCCCACCTCAAATTTCTAAAAATCACAAACCACCAAAGTGTAATCTATGTAAAATGGCCATTTCTCTGTTCAAGATTTAGACAAAATATTAATTGTGGACAAAAAGCACTAAAAAGGAAATGGGTATGAAAGATATAACGGGGCCAGATTTGTAGCATAATAAAGCATATGTTGCCTTGCTGTAATAGGACCAAGAGACACCCACTGCAAGATATACACAACGACCAAGCGATGGTAGTGGATTAGTAACACCGGGATCCCACTGCACTGCTGGGCGAGTGTCGAGGACATGAGGACATGAGGACATGAGGACATGAGGACACAACGCTGCCTACCTGCGTGCTTGGAGGAGGAGGAGTGTGTGGGGGAGGTGTTGCACGAGCTGTAAGCGGAAGCAGGCGAGCTACCCAGCATGCTGTTGGACGTGCCCAGCTCCAGGTCGGGCCCTTCCTGTCGGTCGATGCCGTTCTCGGTGGCATCAGAATCTACGCAGCAACAGCAGCAGCAGCAGCAACGGCACCGAGGGAAGAGGGGAAGCAAGCACATCAAACCATGCCAATGACAGAAACACTTGCACAGGGGGCATAAAACATTATTTGCAGAGGTTGAACGTGTAGAATATAATATTTTGAAGCTAGAAACTAATCAATATAGTGTACTTGAATGGCATGCACTATTATCATAGATAAACTAGGCACCGTTTTCTAAAATATTTCACAAAATTCACATGATCTAAATAGCCATGTTGTATATTCAGCACAGTGTTCAATCTGCAGATAATGTCTCAGGCCCACCCAGACAATGCTTGGGTTATGTAACAACAATACAAGCAGGTTAAACCAAATATCCAATAGAGAAAGTCAGTGTGCCACAGGACAAAAGCATATACTGATAAACCACCAAACATAATGTGCAGGGAAAATTAACCATGTGGGCAATTACAGACAATACTAAGAACAGAAATAAAACCTAGGCTAAAGGAGTCTACAAAATCAATAAGATGCATTCTGTTGCCTCTGCTAATTCCAAAAGCCTGATTGATACAGGTCTAATTTTCTTTTAGTCGACTCTCTAGTTGTTGCTGGACTAGTGATTGGCATAACAGAAAGCCAGAAGCCAGAATATAGTAGGCAAATTTCACTTCAAGGTAACGTAAATAACAACAACTCCATGCAAGTTTTTATTTTTCATTTCCAAGAGATAAATTACAATATGGAGTAACAGCAATAATGGCAGCCAGACTGTCCGGGTTACTCACAGTACACACATTTTCCCTGCAGCATGGAAAAGTTGAAACGAGAATATCAATGAATTTTAGAAAGCTTGGCACACTGCTTTTCAGTTAGCATAGATATGATATATGCACTTTCACACAATAACAGAACCATAAACAAAAGCTTCGAAGCAAAAACAACCAAACAAGGAAAATAAGCAAAACCATGAGTGGAAATAGTGATATGCAAAGTATAAAAACAAATACATGTAAATTAATGATTACAGGTGTCTTAGAATACACGTAGCAGGTAGAAGACCTCTGCCTGGTTGGGGAACGAGAGACGAGTGATGGAAACGAGCCAATGGGCAGGCATCATGCAAATCTCAGTCCCTGCTATATTACATCACACGATCCGGACTGCAGTCACTGCTATACGTGACACAAAAGAACGGCCGAGCGCTGAGGTAGTTGGGGCAAGTCTCACAGGAAAGGCAGGCAGGCGGAAGAGACGAGAGGCATATGAGGAGCAGGTACAGTGACTAGCCCCCGACTCGAACGTGCGTGTCACGGGATCATGTCTCACCTGATCGGCTGTTGTTGGAGGACGACGCAGACGAGCTGTCAGACAACTCCTCGTCGCCGCTGCTGAGATCCGATGTGCTCTCCGACTCAGACGACGTCTGTAACGGGCCAGTCCGGTACTCGCGGAAGCTGGCTTTTGTCGGGATATGGCTGGCAGTCTCGTCCAGCGATTGCAACGGTTCCGTCATGGAAGTGGCTCTCTTCGGGGGCGAGTGTCTCCCTTCGGAGTGGGACGGCCCTCCCGTGCTGGTGGAGCGCTTGCGGCTCCCCGTGGTGGGGCTGGCGGGTCCACGACCGGTGGGACTTGCAGGGCCTGGGGACCTCGGAGAGGTCAAGTCAGATGGAGGTTTCTGTTTCGGAGGTCGACCCGGACCCTTGCGAGGCAGGGCTGGGGTCGACAGCGCGGATGCATTGGAGGAAGAATTGCGAGCTTTTTTACTATTCAACAATACAGCAGTGCGTCGATTGACTCCCGACGGTGATGGTGATGGCGTGGTGGTCCCCTTCAGATCTGCATGTGATTGGTGGTGGGAGCCCAGCTTGCCCGTCTCAGAATTATGCTGCTTCTCTCCTGCAGAGAAAAATCAGATGTCACTTTAGTAAGTCTGAACTTGTAATGATCTACTTCCTACATCTAGAGTTAAATCATACCGGAATATTATTTATCACCTTATTCAACTAAAGAGCATCTATGACATTAACCATTAATAATATTTTCAATAGAAAGTTATATTTAGAGATGTTTCTCAGCTAATTTAATCACATTCGACAGACACAGGCCCTAGACTGAGAAGTAGAGAGGAATGTTCTTACGATTGGGTCCGAGCACTACTGCATACCTGCCTGATGTTTAGCGCCAGGAGTTTCTGGATGGTCCGACTCGCTCCGGGTGCTCAGTGCACGATGTCTGCCCCGTCCTCTCCCGCGCCCCGGGGGTCGGCCTGGGGTGCCCCGCCCTGCTGGCTTGATGGGCGTGTGCTTGTCCAGCTTGTCCTTGAGGCAAGGTCGGCCTGGCCCAGGGTTACTGTGGTGTCTGACCGGAGAGATGGGCCGGCTGTCACTCTCGCATGTTGAGTTGGCCTCCGAGGACGCTGAAGACATTAAAACAACATTAGTAATGTCTCTTGTTGTCAATAACAATATTGACAAAACCCTTCCATATTAGGTACGTGAATATTAACAACAAAAAAATGATAGATATTTCCAGATGAAAAACCAACATTTGTAGTTTCAATAACCAAATATATATACATGTATATACATAGAGCATCTATAGAAACTTGCCTGTATCATCAGTAGTGTCCATTGCACTGTGTCCTTTCTGTAATGCCAATCTCCTCCGTACTTTGAAAATTTCCTTCTTGATTCTCTTTGCAAACTTTGATCGCCGTCCTACAAAGACATGCAAGACGACATAGTAAGATATTGGTGCAATGTTTGTCATTTAACAAAACATGACAACTACATTTGGATAATGTGAAAATGATGGAAGATAGCGAATTAAGTATTTCTTTCAGTTGGACTGAACAGGTGTGTGTGTGCGTGTGCGTGTGTGCGTGACTGACCTCCCTTCAGCATGGTGTTAGCCACGTCCATCTTGTCCAGGAGGATCCTCAGCTGTTCCTCCAGAGGCATGGCGGAGCGCAGGTCCTGCTCCATGAAGCTGTCAACTGAGACAGCCACAAACACGGGTTAGACCACAGGTAAACATCGAACATTCACTAATCATCTTATTGCATGTCACTACCGGTATCTATTACAACTGTGTAAATTGGAACCAAAGAATAAAAATAAAAATTTGTAATGATTTTTAATGAAATATGTACATTTTTCAAAATTTCTGATATTTAGGTCAATAGCTTACTATCTTCCAGGATGACGGGTTCCTTCTCTGCAAGTTTAGGCACCTCCTTGACATGTAGACCTGTATCCAGGTCAAAGCCAATCCGCTCTATCATCCTGCGTGTGGCACGAATTATGCTTCCACCCTAAAATATCAATTAAAAATAAATTAACCAAAATATCTCACTTGACTTGTATTGTACGTCATTATTATTTTATTACCATAACATGGAAGATTGACTGGGAAAGTACATGCCAGTGTAAACAGACAGATAGATATCAGTGATACACTTGGGTCAATAGTATCACATCAACTAAAAATAGAGCCCTTGTTTACAATCTCCAGATGGTTATGCAGGCCATATCCATGGATCAATGTATCGCCAGAATAACACACTGACTTCCCTTGACCTCTGACATGACAGAAAGAGATAGCCAACCTCTGTGACACAACAGAAAGAGATAGCCAAATGATAATACGATTATTATACAGCTGACAAAACTACCCAGATCACAAGCCACGCTTTTCATAGACATGCACCAGTAAAAAACTTTAAGGACTTAGCAAGAAAACATTTAAATGGGCCAATAGTATACTTCAAGATACAAATACTCTAATAGATATATCCCTTAGATCATGGTTGCGGGGAAAAATATTATATTTGATTTTAATTATATTTGAATGGATCAACATGAAGTGTTCTGTAAGCCATGACTGTTGAAGGTGGTTCATTTATACTGCATGGATGGACCGCAGCAATTGTTAGTCGAGGCGGAAAGGTGATCTACATAATCCCATTGTGGTGACAAGTTGAGGTGTAAGCTGTAAGTGTGAGATTAGCCGCGCTCAGACAGGTGTGGGGCACCTGTAGACAGCCATCGTACGACGGAGTGCCTCAGCCCGGACACCACCACCACGCTACAATACACCACCACCACACTACAAATACACCGCTCAAAGTCCTTCATCCACTGCTTCACGTGGCTGGCTACATTCACTGATCACGTCCAATTAGCCAGAACTGGTAGCGACACATCCCCGGTGTAACATTTGCGCACAGCTCGCTGGATTAATAAGTAGGTTTCCATTATAATTCTCCACCTATGAATGACAAATAGTTGCAATTCTTGTGCAGTAAAGTGAGCTATCTGGAGGGCACACAGCAGGACAGGGACCTTGAATGGCAATTAACATGACAATGCCTTAGGTGTGAATGAGTCTAGCAGTAATCCTGTTTTAATCTCCGGCCAGGCTCAATAACTGTTGCCATCAAACCTCTACAGCGCTGATAATAACACTGATGCACTCGGGGGACATCGAATAATGTTGTTAAATATAAACAGGGGTAATAGCTCATATTTCTAGTCAACGTATTCTTGTGAATATGGTACCTATGTATGCCAGGTACATACTGTATCTATTATGCCTTTCAAAGTTATTGCTCATTAAATTTCATAGGCAATAAATACTTACAAATTCTTTTTTTTTTTACATAATTGCCAGAAGAAATGCTTGAAGCACTTCTTTACTCAAATGTTTAAGAAATATTAATATCTTATCTTAGGTCACAAAGGTACAAAGTTAATGCTTGTGATAAAAAAACAGCATTCCTATTCAAATTGTCCCACTTTCTAACCCAGGCAACTCAGGGGTAGATGAGTAAAATACTATTATAATACAACAACAAACATTGTTTTGCAGGAACACTAACTACTATGATTATATGATAACTTTACTACATGTTTGTTGTCAGCTTGCATGTAGTGGTAGTACTACTGTGTCAGGCATGTTAAATACAATATACCTTCATCTATTTATAGATAGGGCAGCTGTTAATTAATGCACTGTCACTGGTGACTTCTGGGTGAGTCTAAAATGTTCCAGACAAGAAAGAAAAAGTGCAACTTAAGGACACACAACAGTTCTAGATACATAATTCAGCTGAGAATACACAAATTGATGCATGAAGCTAAGCCAGTATGGCTAGTTGGTTTAAGATGCAATGAAAAAATATAGAAAAAAATCAGTATCGTGCTTTATTTCTATAAATATTTTAACACAAATAGTAATTGCAGGGAAAATGTGGTGTGAGTGATTATTGAGTTTAAAAGAGAAAGTGGAAAGAAAGACTTTAGCACAGAAACACAGAGTAGGGAGGAGAAAGCAGCAACAGCTAGCTAAATGTCAGGTGATACGGCACCAGGGAGCCTGACATTAATGTACCTGTTATCACGTGACCATCAGACCATTTCTTCACAATTACACAATGATGTTTGCACAACACATGTAAGAGTGTTTGAAATTCCTGCCCAGACTAGCACAACACTAGAGCAGGGCCAGTAACGTTTCCCAGATTTCACCGTCTAACGCGGCCCTGTGGCCGGGATGCTAGAGCCAGTGAACATGTTGAGGGGACCTGGTTACTGCTGATTACAAGCTCCATCTCCCGAATACATGTACACTATAGGCCGTACAGCTCCAGCAACCACCAGCAGGACATGCTGGAACACGTCCTCAACATGTCCTGGACTTCCTCTTTGATGTTTCTGGGAGACTTACATAACTGGGGACAGGAAATGGCTGAAGGGCGGATATGTCAGCAGCCATGAACTAGTGTGTTGTCACGTCAACGCAACATAGACAAATGTCGGTCAGCAATTGTACTTTTCAGCTGGAGCGAGTCACATAATCGCGGCCATTGCATAGTAGCGACCAAACCACTCCGTCTTCCAATCATGATTACACCACTACATCCTACTTCTACAGGATACGTCTCACTCAAACAAAACGTACGCTTTGTGCATCAACCATACCATGAATAATCCCTTCATGTTCATGACATTCATTCAGGAATTACCCATCAATTTGGGGATGTTGGATATGGGTGAAATATTTCCACTGCCACGAAAACCAACCAATCAAACATTTTTTTGAATTATTAGGCTCAATCAAACAATACATTCCTAGCAATATTAACCCTGAGTCTATCCATTTATAATAATTAAAAAAACTTTTTTTTAAATATTGAATATAATTTTACCTCCAGGGCTCCAGACTAACATTTTGAGTTACCTGCCCGCAGGGCTAGTCAGGGCAAGTTATAAAGGCACCAAAGCATCTATATGTTAAAAATTAGGTTGCCGAAATAGCAATTTAACTTGCCCCTGTACGTCGGGAATACCTTAGTTGAGAGCTCTGACCTCCCATTGATGAAATAACTAATAATGCTATTGATCATGTTACCAAGATATTGCAAATCTGGTGTGGTCTGCTAGCAGATTAAACCAAATGAACCCTGTGTACGTCTCATATTGTCCCAAACATGCCTTACAGATTCCTTGCTAATTACGGGTCACCAGACTGTGGCCACACACAAGCATGACCAGTGTCATAGTTCATTGTGCTGTGGCCACATGCTACGGCCATTCACAGTCTAGTGATCGTACACCACCGGCAATCAACACGGCTACGCACTGCACTCGTCGACCAGTCAGCACAGACATGGACAAGGCCAGGAGCGACACACATTGATCACTCTACGACACACATTGATCACTCTACGACATACATTGATCACACAACAACTACAATGTCCACACTCCAGCAGGCCATGTAATGAGCAAATCATTCTGGCATTTATTTGCTGACCTCCCACATTCAATATATCAGCGATTCGGTGGCGCAGAGTCGGTGCTGAGCAATCATTATCCATGTTCAATTTCTACATTTACATTGTAATATTGCAAATTCTGATAACAAATCATTAATTACACCTGATCATATAATCCGGTTGCACTTTATTGTGAGGATCATCATATATATCATGTCTAAGGACCATGTCATGCACATAACATGAAAATGTCATCCACAGGATTGAGAAAAGTTTACTTTGATCAACACTATATATCACAACTCTCCATACTGAAAGCAACAACAAATCTGTGCCTAATCCAGCACTGAACCAAACCGAATAGATGAAACATTCCTTGATGCTTTATTGGTGCCATGACAGGGCTCGACAGTAAGGATTGTCCGCCTGTCCGGGACAGGTACGATTCACAGGCGGACAGGTGAATTAGCCC
>JAULBP010002350.1:0-14266 GCA_032355345.1 Lepetodrilus pustulosus
CGCTCTCTCTCTCTCTCTCTCTCTCTCTCTCTCTCTCTCTCACACACACACGCGCGCGCGCACGGAGACACACAAACACACAAACACACAAATACACACACACACACACACACACACACAAGTTTGGAATTAGCAAAAAAGAAATACATGCATTATACTTTCTAATACGTTCGCGATATAATGACCGTTTATGATGATAATGGATAATAGACAAAATAATTGAATAAATGATCGATAAATCCCACGCTTTGTAAATAATGCAAGACTCTAGCAATGGAAAACTGCGGACGTTCATTTGTCTAATATTGTGTTCGTACGTGCGTTAGTTCAATTTCTATACGCTCAAGAATATTACTCTGGCTTGTGATCCACACACATTGATATACGACTGTTTTTATTTTGATGTGCTTCACAAGGCCATCTGTAACAGTGCGTTGTCGTTATGTACAAATACACACGGCGACGATTGATGTCACACACATACACACACACACACACACACACTTATTATCGGTACGAAAGCTGGCAATCGTTCAAATCTCGATCGGAAATATCTAAATACTATCGCACAACTGATAATGCTACAGAAGATCAACCTTACGGGACATTCACAGGAGATTAGTCCAGCTGGTCGTGGCGTTCTACAGCCTGTCTATCCGATGCACGTCCGACTGATGCACGACACATGTCGATATGCTACCTCTACTACAAGGGGTGCCTCTGATTACGTTTGACATACATTATTGGATTGATGTAACCGCCATAGTATATCCTTCTAGTGATTTTTCTAATAGTCCTGTAGATGAAGAATATCGCATGGTTGTCGTTGCTTCCATAACATCTGGAAATAGTATTCTTCTAACGGACAATTATGCAAATGTGAACACATGTGTACGTGTGCAAATTTAATTTCTTTTCAAGCAGTTTGACAATCATGCCACTAGTATAACGAAATATATTATGATAACGTTCAAGTATTCCACTGTGGCATGCATATATCATGCTTATCTCCAGATAGTATAACGTATGACATAGAACACGTGTTTCTATATAGCTAGCATTGCCAATAGTTGATAGTGGTGTACAGATGAGGAATACACGCTCTGCACGCCGACAACTCAAGCACGACTAGGAGTGTATTATCATCATCCCGATACTCGCTATGTATCCAATGTCGTTAATCTATATGAAGATACGTTATCCAATGGCTTAGCTCACCATTATTGATTGGTATGTCTCTAGAGTATATACTACATCCTAGCTTCCTATACCTAGCAGCAGTACTAATCATAATACTAGGACATATAATGCAATTTCTTAAAAGCATACGTTAATTCAGGAGTAGGTTGTGACATGTGTCAGGTATTCATTTCACTTTTCATCGTCATATATATCTGGTTGTTCATTGCACGTAGGGAGGTGTCTACGTCATCACGTAGTTCGCTGCATTGTTATTGGCCACACTGTATCACGTGGGTATGTTATTCTTCAGGTACCACAGAAAACAAGGTTTGTAGATAAAGTGAGGAAAGCCTCAAAGAGTAGCTCCATCCATAAGACAATGGTCCGGAAAATAATGACTAGACATCTAGGGAGCACAAAATATATAAACAGAAGAGGGTACACAACAGTAAACTGGTGGAAGGTGTATTGCGAGCAGTCGGGATAGCGGTACCAGGAGAAGCAGAACGAAAATACGGAGTCTACTGGGCCACAATCGTAGGGATTATCAGCTCCCTAAGAAATAACACAAGCACGAGACTTCTGAGCCCCCCTTGCTTTTGCTACAAACCTTGCTACCTGCAGCGCTGTGCCAATGCTGGCCTTGCCCTGGATCACGTCCCCGTTTGACGCGTCCTTGCCTGTGTTAGCTTTGTGAAGCTGTCTGCTGGCCAGAGACTCGATGAGCTTCTGGCTGTCCTCTGCGCCCGGGTCGGCCAGGGTCAACACCGTCAGACTCCCGTCAACAGCACTCACGGTCAGACTCAGACCAGACTCGTCCCCAACCATGCACTTCACGTCCGCCGATGCTTTGAAGTTAGCCACCAGTTTGCCATCGGCTACTCGGAATACTCGGATTGTCCTGTGACCGGAATGGTAGTAAACAACATGCTTGTCATTTTTGGTGAACAACACCTTGATTGAGAAGACGCCTTCTGCCACTTTCGGGATCAAAGTTCTAACTGTCTTTCCAGTTCTGATCTCAATGATCTGCAGGCCTCCCCTTAGCGGTGCAAACAGTCCCAACTTGCCGTTTTGTGTGGCACAGCCATTCCACTGTTTGGTTGATCTAACCAGTGTTTTCTTCTTCAGGTCTAGAATGTTACCCTTGTCATTATCTATGACTGCTATCTGGTTCTGGTCGTGTGGCATGGCCACGAGATGTGAGTACTCTATGTAGTTGTTGTATTTCAGCTGGAGGTTGTACAGGTGAGTGCCCATCTTGGCGTGATACACACCCAGCACGTCTCCACTTTTGTCATTGGCAGGAGCAGCCAGGAATAACCCGCCCGTTGTTAGGACAGGTTGTCTGAATTTCTTAACAGTGTACTCAAATTTGTAGACCTCTTCCGCATCTGGCAACGAGAAGCAGTGACACGCAGACTTGTTTCCCACTCCCTTGGAGACCGCGATAACTCTCGTGTCATCTTCGTTGAGTTGCACCATTTGGACATCTCCCAACTTTACGTTCTTGAACGCCTTTTCCTTCTCCACGTTCCAGAACACAAGACTGCCTGATTCTGCGGAAATGATGAACGAGCCATCATCTGTTGACACGGCATGTGTGACTATAGCACTTCGTGAGTTGCTGGCAAACGCTTTTACCAACCGTCCATTGTCTGTGTTCCATACAGCCACGAGGTTTCGTGTGGTCGTGATACAAATTCCGGCTTTGGGACACAGATGTATTGTTTCAATGGGTCTCTCAAGTCGATCTATTGGATGAACGTCTTCAAGAATCTTATCAAAGTTCCACACTTTGATAGTTTTGTCCATAGATGACGAGATGACGACATTGCAGTCAACGTGGACGTCTGTGAGGGCTATGATTCTACCGAAGTGCGCGTCCAGGGTTTTCACCATATTCCCCTGCTTCACGTCCCACACGTAGAGATTCTTTCTGACACCGGCAACAACAAACTGGTTTCCTTTAGTGAACACAACCATGCTGGTCAGCTGGTTCTTGGTTGGGATGTTCCGCACTCCCGGGGGTAGTTTCAATTCACGGACTCTGTCAGTTTTCAAGTCCCAGAGTTTGTAGCCCAGAGCTGACGTAGCTATGAGATAGTTCTCCTCTTCTGAGAGTGTCAGGGAAAACACTTGGTCTGTATTTTCCCCTAGAGTGCGATCGTACTTCCATACATGATCGACTTGCTTGTACACGGCAACAGCATTGTCGCTGATTTCAATGCAGGCATACAGAGCCAGCTTGTCCTTTGTGACGGCGATTGCACTGTGGAATTCGAAAGGGTCAATGGATCTATCCTGAACCTCCAGCGCCATGTCGTGGTCGTCCTCGGTGCCGCTCTTCAGGATCAGATAGTTCGCGGACTCATCGCTAAACATTACCTTGAGAAGCCGCATCTTCAGTTCTGACTCAAACCTCGCCACGAGCGATCCTTCTAGCGTGTACAATTGCCATTCTTTCTGTATCCAGATTGCAATGTGAGTATTGGAGACTGCTGTTCCATCCACGGCCAGTGTCTTGTCAGCGGTGACTGGAGTGATGATGTTGAATTCCCCGGTCTTCAGGGAAATGACCACAACCTGGTTGTTGTTGGTGTGACTGACAGCGTGCTTGTCGTTAGGAGAGATGGTTATCACCGACAAGATTCCAGACACCCCGACTGCAATATTCCTGAACACAACTCCAGTGGTCAGATCCCAGATGATGATTTTGTTAGACCCTGTCACCAGATACCTGGCGTCTGACGTCACAGCAATGCCATACGGTGCGAATGCGTGGCCCTCCAGAGAATACTGTAGAGGACCGCTGGGAGTGTGCAGACAGTGAAATGCTGGAACTAACGCACAGTTCCGGAGTCCATCCGTGTCACACTGTTCAATGAGACTTCTGATCTTGGGGTTGTGTGCGTAGTAAGGCAGAAGTCTGCCAGCGATCTGCGGTCCTAACATGCTGGGGTAGTGGTTGAGGATGGAGCTGGACAGACGGATAGCGTCTGCGATCAGCTTGACGTCCTTGTCATAGACGTGGTCGAGGAGGTCCTCGAAGTCTGCCAGGACGCTCTGGAGAGGCATGGAGCTCAGCTTGGCGTGCAGCCAGTTGTAGTTGAACAGAACTGTCTCGTACAGGTCGTCGTATCTACAACATGCACGTACAGTGGCAGGAATAAGGTCAGTGTGATACGACACATTCTGAAATACTGCAATCATGTAAGTAACATATATTAGTATCTGGAAACAACTGTCATCATCGAATGAGCATGCATGTGTGTAACTATCGTGAATGTTAACAATGTTGTGTAATTTAATAACATGAACAAGAACAATATAATTAATACTGTGAGGCACAAACAAACGACCCATTGAGCTATGGTGTTAACATTTGATTGGTTCTAATCAAATAAAAAAGAAACTGAATACTTAACAATAATAACAAAAAATATATAAAACAACGTAAAATACAAATAACATGTGCCATTTGCTAAATTAGCAAACGGTTTACAAATGTATGGAGCAATCTACATTTAAAACTAAAAAGAAATACATCCCCAAAAGAGAGTGATAATTCTGGTCATCCCATTAGAAGATTAATAGTATTTTACGTACACTTCAATGGTCAAGAATTGGATGAATAAAAAAGATGGGTCATAAAATATAGCATTCTCCGAAAATCTACCTACATATTAATAAATAGTATTATACCTGTCGTAGGTGACGCTTTTCAAACTGATATTACATACATTAACTATAGAAGACAACGATGTACTGTACCTGTGAGATCTAATCAGGTGGAATGGTAACTCGTTTAACTTCCTCAGGTTGTATCTCAGCACCTCCCCTTCTTCGTTGAAGAACACAAGCGGCTGATCAGGCAACTTCCGGTCACACTCGCCCTTGGTCTCGTCCAGAAAGAAGCGCTGCCTCTGCAGCTCGGAGTATTCGAACGGCTTCAGACTCCCACCTCCCCACGTCCCCAGGAAGTAGTCTGCCATCTCGCTGTGCATTGCACTCACAAAGTTCATGTTCTTGAAATACCGGTCCTTGGCAGCATCGATGAACTGCCGGTGGTACCAGAAGATGACATTGACGTTGTCCGCCTCGCGTTCACTGAGGTAACCAGGGAGGTCTCCTCTGATTCTCGTCCACAGCAGTGGAGGGATCCTCCTGACTGGAGGGAGGTGGTACTGGTAGACGTCGTTCAGCACCTTCTCGTCTATAGACAGCATGTCCTCCAGCTCCGCCTCAGAGAGTCCGCTCTTGGACGCCGTGATATACCCGAGGGCGTGGGACACCAGTGTCTTCCCGTGTTGGCTCTCTATCTTCTCGTACAGCTTCATGATGCTGTCGTTTATTGAGAATGAAAGAATCGTGAGCTTGGGACTCGTGTAGCTCTTCCATCGGCAGATCTCGTCAAACACGAGCTTCACGAACAGAGGTAGGTTACATTTTGATATGGCCTCATTGACTATCAACCACTGACTCGCCGTCACGGTTCTCTTGGCGTTGTTCAGCCACGCCTTTAGAATCGTGCTGCTGAGGTTCTCTCCCAGCGGTAACACGTACACAAAGTTGTCGGTTTCTTCTATCATCAGCTTGAGAGTGTCTAGAAGTCCATAGTAATTGGGTAGGGTGGACACAATGATCTTGACGTTTAGTGGTAACTGCGAGGGAAGCCAGGTAAGAGTGTGAGCTCCGTATGCACCTGACAGCTGATCTAGTGAGTCCAAGAACAGGACGAGTGGCTTGTCCTCTGGTACCAACGTTAACAGTTTCTTGAAGTATTGCGTTAGGGGTGCTAACTCTTCGGGTATCTCGTCAAAGGATTCACATTGAAGGAAGCAGATCTGCTGGCACAGGCTTGTGAGAAGTTGGATGATCGTGGAACTCCCTGGAGTGGTTCCCAGGAACCGCAGAATCATGACCGGATATATATCTTCAGCGAACCAGGTTGATACCTGAAATAGGCAATGAATATCGTAATTACTAGCAATGAATCCATCTGCACTGTAACTATGTCGATGGTAACCATATATCAGTTGCACCTTTTGCTTGCATAACATCTAGTAGAACAGTTCATGATATAACTAAATAATTTAGTGAAGAATGTAATGTAATGCCTAACATCTATTAATTTGAGCGATTCAGCTTTATTGACGGGGTGATGTGCCACCAAGAGATATGAAGATGCCAACGAAATACCTGGCTGGCTCCTTTAGCCATGAGGGACGTCTTGCCGCAGCCGCTCTCTCCACACAGCACCAGCGGCGTCTGGGACGGCCCCACCACGTACTGGTGTATCCGGTCCACCACCTCCTCTCGGCCCTGGAACACTGAGCAGAACATCCGACAGGCGTGCAGATGCTGAAACACGCCAAGGATTGAAGTCTTCATTAGACACACCATCATTGTTTCTGGTCGGAATCATACCAAATGTGCATAGTACAACACTACATAATTTGGTACAGTTCTTAAAGGACGAATTTTTCAGATGTCTTCAACGAACCTGCAGAGTTTCAGTGTAGACCATGTCCCCGGCCAGCTTCTCGTGTTTGGCCATGGCGTTGTCCACCAGCCTGATGATGTGCTTGTAGAAGTGCGCTGTAAACTGCTGGAAGTAATCCCTGTGAGTCTCGCTGTCTATTCCATCCTTTCCTGACCACTCCACCACAAACCGGGCAATGTTGTCTCCAGTCAGATACTTGGGGATTTTATCATCTCGCAGAGTCTTCAGGAATTTCTGCGCCTCTCCATCAACACTCCTTGAGGCAAAGTCTACAAACTTCCCTGCGATCCTGAACAGAGTGGTGTTCATGTTGGAGATCTCCCTGATATACGCCAGACAATGCTCCTCCACGTCCCTGGCTTTCAGAAGCCCGCGCTCTATCTCTCTCTCCGTCACTAGAACACAACATTGAGGATTGTTTTTGACCTGCTAACTTTGATATATGATACAATAACAACAGTCATAGAGACATGCCTGGGCACACACACCTATACGCCAAGACAATATGCAGACAAAGGGATTCAGATTTTCTCAATTTGATATATAAAATGTAATGTAAATTTATATTAAAAGACTGAAATAATAGTATACGGAAAAATATCGAAAGACCTTTAGAAGAGAGGTTTTTGCTTTTGAGTACATTTATCTCACATTTTTGGTTTTACAAATTTACATTACATTACATTATATGCTTGAGTTTGACGAGAATAACCACGTCAATATAACAGTTCTTGAACAATGAAACTAATTTCCATCTGAGGTAGGCAGCAGAACTAATGTCTAGCAGAATTGACATAACGGGCAATTGTCTGCCTCTATAATAACATCACTGTTTATATAACTATGTCAGGAAGCCTAGACGCAGCATTCGACATGTAGTCAAGCTTGTAGCCAATATCGCATAATGCTTAAATATTACTATCTTATCTCCTTATTGTTTACTAGTACTATATATGCACTAGCTTGGTATTGGTGCTAGTATTCTTCAAAGGTAATAGACAAATGTGTTATCAGCAAGCTAATATTGAATTACGATAATTATATTTCACAAATTATATAGATCGTAATCATACAGAGAAGTATTCAGAAGCATGTACACGGACAGACAACACAGATAGGCTTTACAGACACGCATCCATGGAGATAGACGAGTACCTAGAAACATTGTCATATAGAAGTACATATATAGCCAGAAGAATATAGACTGAGAATCTAATGTATAGGCAAAACTATATAGACTGAGATGTATAGCCAGAAGGATACAGACAGAAGGATATATAGTGATGGGCGGCTGATTGGCGGAGTGTTGGCGGTACCGGACATGAAGTAGTTATGCATCTGTTCTCTGTCCATTTTCTTGGTGATGAAGAGAACCTGCGCCGCCTTCCTGATGATCTTCTGTAGCTTGCTGAACGTCTCCCACCACTGAGCCTGATCCTGCTCCTGTAGTCGCTGGTGTCTCTGGAAGAGAGCGCTGGTGTTAGTCTTAGCATGCTGTATAGTATAGTGTATAGTGTATAGTGAACACAGTATACTCTAGAACGTAAGCCTCATCACATGTCGCACAAATAAGGGAAGTTTAGTATTACGCATGATGATGGGTGCTGTTGTTTCTACATTCGCGTAGGCATGTTTGCTGTTCGGGTATTGGGTAGTGTCCGATATTATATGCATAATAAGACAAATTTGTGTCAGTATTGAAAAGGCTATGGTCATAATGATATTATACATAAAGTATTTTGTCTCGTAATCTGGCTATTGGGAACACGAAGTTCTCTTCTTCTGGATGTGCCCCTTTTTTGAGAAGATGCTCACTTTGTTATTGAAGTTTGTAAGGATGGAGCTGATTGGCTGGATGATGTAGACAGGGGGCACTGCGTTGTCGTCCACCTTGTACCACGTCTCCAGTAGCTCCAGCTCGCTGTCCACGTTTTTAGCCACTTCCCTCAACATGACGAACTCCGAGGCGGGGATGTGTGTCGGCAGAGGTCGGTACCCGTACTTCTGGCCTAGAAACAGCTGTAAATACACGTACATAGCGGACATATGTAAATACACGTACAAAGCGGACATCTGTAAATACACGTACATAGCGGACATATGTACATACACGTACATCGCGGACATCTGTAAATACACGTACATAGCGGACATATGTAAATACACGTACATAGCGGACATATGTAAATACACGTACATCGCGGACATCTGTAAATACACGTACATCGCGGACATCTGTAAATACACGTACATCCAGAACATCTGTAAATACACGTACATCGCGCACATCTGTAAATACACGTACATCGCGGACATCTGTAAATACACGTACATCGCGGATATCTGTAAATACACGTACATCGCGGACATCTGTAAATACACGTACATCGCGGACATCTGTAAATACACGTACATCGCGGATATATGTAAATACACGTACATCGCGGACATCTGTAAATACATGTACATCGCGGACATTTGTAAATACACGTACATCCAGCACATCTGTAAATACACGTACATCGCGAACATCTGTAAATACACGCACATCGCGGATATCTGTAAATACACGTACATATAGCGGGCAACTATACACGTGCATTACAGACATCTGTAAATACACGTGCATTACGGACAACTATACACGTGCATTACGGACATCTGTAAATACACGTGCACTACGGACATCTGTAAGTACACGTGCATCACGGACATTTTCTATGTTGCAGTACATCACTGACATCTATAATACACGTGCATCGTGTTTGTGTGCATGTGTGTGTTTTTGCACGTGTGTGTGTGTGTGTGTGTGTTTGTGTGTGTGTGTGTTTGTGTGTGTGTATGTTTGTGCATGTGTGTGTGGTGAGTTTGTATGAAGATTGATTTATTCAGATGGCAGATGTTGGAAAGTAACATTTGATTATTATTTATATTAGCGATTATATTAAAAGATATTAAATACAAATGTATGCAAACTGTAATCCCCTACTTGTACGTGACAACTCAATTTCCCGTTAAACGGCCATTTTCCTGAATCACAGAAAAATTCCCGGCATCCGCGAGAGTGTTCCGGAACCCCGACTTTCGTTTTCCTGTCAGCGGGGGGCCGTGTAAACATCGAAAGTAATCACTCCCAACTGCACTGTCACATATGCATGCATGGGACTGTCAGTATCAATAACAGCGTTGAAGCATCGCTTCATTTCACGCAATGAAATATCTATATTCATTAAATATTGTAATACTTTATATAGTATTGATTGACTGAAGAGCAATTGACATTTGCTAGCTGGCATATCTAATTACTTCTCACATACACAGCGCAGCAGTCATCACGTATCGCAATACTGCTTTGTTTTAGGATGACGATAAATCAATTCTACTTAAGAGTGCTTATTTCACTAGGCCATTAATCTGACTGTTTCCTAACTCAGACTGCAGGGCACCGCGGGAAATAAGTGGCCGGACAAATTGTCCTGGACGTCCTGGCAGTTTACCTACGATGTCCTGTTGTCGGACGTCCTGCTCTGGTGTTTCGTGTGCATGGTCCCCCGTTCCTGTACTCGTGCCCATGCTCGGCCCATTAATCCAATTTTAAAGCTATTTTCTTGTCGTTAACAAAATGGGTTTACTTGAGCGTGTTTTACGTATGGATTGTGGGTCGGTAATAACTCTGATTAATTATCGACCTTTAATATAAACAAAAATGTGAGAACGAATACTCATAGGAAAGGGATAAGTTGACACCTTTGAGCAGCCGAGGGTAAACTATGGACAAAGGCTGCCGCGTTAATCAAACTGGCCCCCCGCGGAGCTACGTTTATGACGATCACATACCAGAATATTGAAAATCGCTTAATCTACTGTCATTACTGTCTCTCTACAAATAATTGCTAAATGTTACATGCTGTAACTTAAATTTGATAAACTCAATACGATAATTGTTATGATGCAGCAATCTCGGTAATAAAATGTCGGGAACATAAATGCGTAGTCCGACTTGTATGTATTCTATAGCCAGTAATACAACATAGAGTTAACATACAGACATTATGATTGTGTGTGACAAAGTATTTTTACACTATATATTAAATGAAAATAGTTCTAACATAATTATTGAGTCTCATGTATGCGAACATACCTATTATAGTCCGGCAGCCGAGAGGGGTAACCCAAAATGTATCTGCTGATTATTCATCATTGGGGTATATTATAAAATTATCTAGGGCGATGTGAACCCGTCAACATTGAGCAATTTGAAATATTCAAGATGGCCACCACAGACACGAAAATGCACTGAAAATACCTTAGCAAAGATGGATTTCCTTTAATAATGAGCATAAATAGTACTAACATATCTTGTATTGGATATCAAATTCATCAAAATGTAAGTTTCTTACGAATATCTACAAAAATCGAAGCTGGCCGCCGTAACAGTGCAAGTTTAGTATAATCATTATTAGCAAATACAATAGAGGAGAAAAGATAACATTCTTTATGTGTTGAGATACTATGTTTACTGGAACCACCATGCAATAACAGAATTCAAAATGGCTGCCATAATATTCGTCAATATGGCCGCCACGGAATTTAACATTAGCTATAAATGCATCATCAAAAGGGAAAACATATTCCTAAAATGCCTAGAGTAAATGTAAATTTCCCAAAATCCTATTTATCTAAATTTAGTTTCCTTGTGCTAATCTCAAAATTAAAGATGGCCACCATAACACTTAATAAACAGGCGAATATAGCAATGCCAAATTGATCAGATCACGGTGATAAAAGTAATTACGTAGATAAATTAATATTCTTGGCTATGTATGTACCAACATGGCTGCTTACTGCTTATATCATGGACAAATAGGTTTATTCTAAATGCTAAACTGTGTCTAACACGTTGCTTGAGCATAATCAAACTAATATATGTGTGTTAATGCTTGTTTATTGTTTCCATCGTTGATGCACAATATTAGAGGCAAAAATGGACCAGTTTGCTTTGGCTCAGTATGTGTCTGAGTGAGTATTTGTCTAAACCACGACATTATATTCCATTGAATTAGTACTAGTATCCTGTATAATCTACAATCAGGGCATATGCTCACCAATCATGCTAGCCATGATATAAATGAACTAATACTGAAAGCAGCAGCACTAAGTCACAGTGACACTGATGCGAACCAACAATTCACAAACATTGGTGTTGTGGAACACTATCGTCATCTTCATTGTTATCTTCTGTTTCATCGAAGCACATCTGGCCTCAATGACACATAGACGACAGACCACGAAGACATTGTTACAACATATATGACTATTGCAAGAGAAGTCACTCGAGCAAGAACATTTGTTAAGTTTTAGCAATACTACTGGTTCCAGAGGGATGCCATGAGATACTAGTTGTTGGACTAGAACTCATCACTTTCATCAACCTTTCAGTGACCAGTCATTTGCTGTTCAATTCGTATTTATCCAGACTGAAGATAGAAATGGCACACGTTCTTCTTGAAAACGTCAAATTGCTGTTGATATTCATCTAATGCAGGTAGAGTTGTTAAAGCTTAACAAATACTATTATGGGAGTGAATCCTACTGCAATATCTAGATATGTGGCTGTATTATATGTCAACCATGTGTCCTCTATATGTATTCCATATGTGTAAATCTGGTCAAGGCCGTTGTGCAGATTTTAAGTCAACTTGTATGGACCCGCTATTAACCACTTTTATCGGTATAATACTTGACAACTTGGTAAGCTAAAACTATTGTAGCGACAGCGGGTTTCATGCAAATAGAGTTACACTTGTAGCGGGACTATAGATACAATTTAACTTGGAATCGATTGTAGCTACACGTATTCTGAGCGACGTAGACAATGCGTGCTCCAATATAAAGACAATGCCAGGCAATCTAGTAGCCGATGTAAATTATATATTCAAGTTCGTATTTTCACAGGAAGCATAATGTTTAAGTTTTTAATTCCAAAAGGAACATTCCTATGTTTCTTTAATACATCTAGTCTGTTGTACATACATTATACACACTTGGTTAACACCGTCTAACGAATGTCATTTATTATGCCCCACAGCAAAACATAAGCTACCACGTTGTAGATTTGCATTCAAAAGCGTTGTTTTCACTAGAAACACTATGTTTAAATTTGAATTAAGTTTGAATTCAAAATGGAATACTCTGTTTCTTTAATAGTCTATTGTATAGATAATAGACACTTGGATAACATTATCTAGTGAATGTGATTTACCATGCACGACACAACAAAATGGCTAGGTGTACAGTCCCAGGGTCCTAACAAAATGCTAGCAAGATTCTGGCAGGAAAGTTTCACCTCAGGTGACCTGGATTCTTTTTGAGCATCCACATTATTGTATCACTAATTAATTTTAAGGGAGACTCAACTATGAAAATGTTTTAATTAATTATACACTGCTTTATCATTCTGAATGTTACTCTTAACGGTTTGGCATGTTTTTCATGCTCATTCTGGTTGCTTAGTATTAATTAATATTATAGTCGTCGCGTACGGGTGTAATATTCCAGTAATAATGCATTCAAACGTGTTGCTCATAGTGTAATTGCAAGGTGGTGCTGGTTACAGGAGCAGTGGAAGAATTATTGGACTGGGATCATTCTGACCACTGCTCGCCGTCTCACCACAAAATTGGGCCCCATGGACAGTCTCTGGCAGTTGTCTATTTCCTGCATGCACAGGTGGGTAGTCATGTGATCATCTGTGGCCTCGTCTCGTACTCCCCACCGCATGTCCACCACCTGTAGAAGGAGACATAGCATCATCATGTTCATGGTACATACTTTGTTCTCTGGGTATAAACCAGATACATCTCAGAACTACATTGCCTTGATAAAGGCTGACTTTACTGTAATCGACTAAAGCACAGAGATGTGTGTGTGTATGTCAATATGCCAGATGCAGTTTATATCTTCTGTAATATTGACGAATCAACATGAATTTCTATGTTAACTATTACCATTTAAATCCACTTGATCAACATATGTATACAAGGAAAGACTTTGAACCACGATCAACAGTATACATCTCGTTAATGAACAAACGTTAAAATAATACTTTAAATTCATTAACACAACAACATCCAATAATTCTTACGTAATTGTTTAATACTTGTCATACTTGTCATATTTAACTTAAGCTCTTCCATGGGTTGATTTAATAATAGCTATTGCTATTGATTCACACCCGAGTGCATCAAAACATATTTCACGTTGCAGAATTAGATTTGGAACTCAAACTTGTCAAATGCAATTAAATATATCAGCATATATCTATGAGTCCTTGAAGTCACGCAACCTCCACTGAACTGAGCCATTGCATTGATATATTTCAAAAGAGACCAAGCGAGGACAATAATTGTGTTTTATTTATTCATGAACAGTTTCCGCCTGCACCGACGTACTATTGACATGCGTGGTGAGCCTGGTACAAGATGGTCATCATCAGATGTACCCGGATGTGAGACATTTGCAGCCAGTGCAGTCTGTATATGAGTAGGTGGACTGACCTGTAGGTGGTTGTGTGTGACC
>JAULBP010002461.1:0-14264 GCA_032355345.1 Lepetodrilus pustulosus
GGTGGGAGAATGGGTGAGCGGTAATAAATTTTATTCTAAAGAGCATTGAATGGGAAATTGGGAGAGTGCCAATAATTGAATGATTTCAGCAGACCGACGTCATTCATGTCGGCGGATGTGACGACTTTCTATATAAGTGCAGTTCAGCATTACAGGCAAATAGTTTCACTTCACGTCCGCTAATCACATTTGTCGGCCAATGAGAGGATGAATAATATTTGTGTGTGTCAGCCAGCCACAACCTGACTGAGGGGTACGAATCAGTCGCAGCAATAATTGAGTCTTATCCTCCGCCCGGCCGCCCTGCCCTGGGTCTCCGTGTACGTCCGCCACCATTAACTAAGGGGATTTATAATAAGTAGACTAGCAGTTCTTCCTGCTTCCACTATAGTGATCTGGGGCTACAAGCTCAATCACATCTAGGATTGATTATTAGGAACTGTGGGCATACGCTGGTGATTTATTGCCCTGCCCTTGTTTGGCCCAACCTGCTCTTGTTTGGCCCAACTGGCCCTACCACAGGCCCAGCCAGCCCAGCAGATGACATCACAATGTATTGGAATGCTTTGAGCCCTAGCATTCCAATCACCGCTTGCAACAGTTCCAATTTGGAAGAGTATTCAAAATTCTCTCTGAACACCAGATTGCGTCAATGGGCCTGTCCCTGGATATCTCAGCGTGTACGGCCCGGCAGTATAGCTTGTGATAATTGTTCTTGCAAACGTATCTACAGAGTCTACAGAGTATAACTTGCTGCTCACTGCCATTATAAATAGAAGTCTTCTAATGCTTTATTGATTCTCCTGCTGAATCAATCAGATAATATTTACGAAACACGAATCTTACACCAAGATAAATATCGCAGAAGAATGTTAAGATTTGACAGTGATGTTACACGTGGATTTAATGTATGGGGTCCGATGCCCATAAATAAGTTAATAAAGTGGAGCTAAATATACCTGTTGCAGTAATCTTGTATTAAATCAATAACAGAGTTTGAGAAACTATATTTCTTTACTGTGCATTAGCATTGTACATTTCACAATGAATGTATCAGTTCAATACAAAACTATTATCTAAAAGGAACAAATGAAATAAATGAATTAGAGATCATTGAAATAGATCCATTATGAGGTAAATCCACTCCAAACACCCCCCACCCCTCCCACACACACACTGAGTAGACAGTAGTAGCATCTTTCTACTAATAGAATAAAAGGAAAAAATATCTATTATACAAATTGCATTGTTACTGGAAAATGTATTTCCAATATCAATCAGAAAAATAATTGATTTTTTCCATCCATTTTGCAATTGCTAGTAATAATTGGTCATCAGAACATAATGGAAAGATTTCATCAACAGACTTGAAAATGATGACTAGTCTTCTATAACGATGCATTCACGTAGACATCCATAGATTCCCTACGCGCAGCGCAGTATACCATCAACACAATGGAAACCCAGGCCTTGAGAACAATGAAGCATTGATAAGAGCTCAAAATATATTGTAAAAAGACTCACAATTACATAGGAGTTTCCCTATAGCTGTTATAACTTCAGTATTGGTGTGTGAAGAAGTAATTTTCAGTTTTGCATGGTCTTCCATAGCATTTAAGTGATACTGCCAGTGAAATGGGGGAAAATTTACAGCAGTTTGTATTAACAGTAAGATCCTTAAACCAAGACTGATGCAGATAAACAAAGGGGGATAACTGTCCACAATGTCAACAGACATCATCTTCGCTGCATGTCCAACTGATTCTCATTGTGAACTAAATACCATGCCCTGAGATGTAGAAATATTTTGAGTATGATTATTAGGAGTGCCATGATACGCCTACCTCATGATACGATACGTATCGCGATACTAGGCTCAAGATACGATACGTATCGTGATATTAGTTTTATATAAACTTTGGAAATGATTTTGAGTAAAAACATTAAATGGAAAGCTGTGAGCCTTTGTATGTCATTTCTTATTATATTCGGTACAAATCATGATGAAACCAAGATAAAATCTGAAAACTTTAATAACGAAGTAACACTCTTGGTGAATAAAACATAATAAATTATGGCTACTATGATCCTTTTTAAATAGTGAAATGTAAATTTAAGTAAATTAAAGTCAAACTTATCGAAGTAGTATTTAATTTCCTATCAATATGCAATAGAATTAGGAATCGATTCACATAGGGTGTATCGCATATCGCGATTCAAGAAGAGAAATGGCAATACATCGATGTATCGGTGAATCGTGACAGCCCTAATGATTACATACTCAAGCTCAAAACTTAAACTTTGAGTTGAGCATGATATCGTACTCAAAAAAAATTGTAATCTCTGGGCCTGGGCTCCTGGATGGGATTCAACCTCAAATGTTGATGTCTGTTGTACAACAAACTACCACTGCACAGCCTAGCCTTGAACAACTACTACAGCATGAAGAACAAGTATGTTAGTGTTGCTAGAACAATTTGGAGCATGCAAATCAGTTTGAACATTGACGTATCGAAATCCAACAATTTTAAAGAATCATTATAATTGATGACTTAGAAAAATCAAATTAGTTCTGATTAACGGAACTGTGAAGGTCAAACCGTCCAATTTAGCGCAAACTTTGCAACGGCTACATGAAATATTTGGGAAGGATCAATAACCCTGAAGATAGAAACCCCTGAAGTCTAGATTGTCACCTGACCAATAAAGGACTTGACTCGACTTGCTGGCGGGATTGTTCTAATGATGTGAAAACACCCACATCGTGCCAACCAGAATGGTAGAACATGACTATCAATCACCATAGAATATATTCTGTTTAGAAGTCTACAATTTTCTCTCGTCAGATAACTTTCTTCTGATAACAACCTGTTAATGTTTCACAATTATTATTTAGCCTCTATAATTGACCAATCAGACACCTACACATGATCAATGAAGACATCCTTCTTTCTTTTTTTTTATTAGAATTCTGGAGCATATTCTTGAAATGTTCTTACGATCTTCTTAGCCAAGAACATTCATAACCGTACTATATGAACCTTTAAGATTGTCATACAATGTATCAATAATAGGCCACCTGATTTTTAATATTTCATTCATTTCATGTATTTTGTTTGTTATTCAAGTCTCTATTCAATATATTTAATGTTTCATATCTTCCTCTATGTATTGTATACACATTGTTATTGGATAATCCTTCATAAATAAATAATTACCAATTATGGCAAATATATATATATATATATATATATATAAATACCATTTGTGGCAACACCCCACCCCACACACCCCACCCACCAACCCACCCACCACACACACACGCACAAAATAAAGAGAAGAAGAAAATAACTACTTCAAGATATCTGAATATATATGTTGTACATGTATATGTTATGATACATGGTAGAGTCTCCCATCATTATGCACGATTCATGCACAAGCTATGTTGTGTCTGAAGGCACAGTGCCAGAAGTACTCGAGGGTTGCGTAACAATCCAGACCAAAGTACCAGACATGCTAGCCCCGTATCACATTCCTACACAGACAATACAGACGTTCACGCTCTCATATCACATATCGTCATTAATGATGTACGCATAACTAATACAATGTTATCGTTTCAACAAGGCATCAATACGTCGTAATCCATGCTGGGTGATACGATCAATTCCAAACTGCGTCATAGCTGCTCATACCTGGCTGGTAGCATGCTATACACTCGTTAAAGTGCAATGGCAGCTAACGTAACATGCAGATCTTCATGACGTCAAGCTGAGGTTAAAAACAACATTCTTGTGAAAACAAATGTATTGAACATGTAAAACATAATAGGTGCAAATAATTAATGCATAATTAATGTTTAATACAATACTGTGAATGACGTGGTTGGACAACATGATAGCATGGCCATGATGCAAGATAAGACCCAGAATGATTATAAGTGCACATCAAGACGTAGAACACAAAGGAAATATAATATTTGGATTTATTTGCAGTCATTGTGAATGTTGAGGATAAATGTAGATCACTGTTTTATATCCGAATTTCACTTCATTAAAGACTTTTGTATACATGAATTTCAAATACAAAACAGCATAAATCATGCTTAGAATTGTTCTCATCATATTAAGAATTTAGTAAAGATCAATATTTGAATTGATGAAAGAAACAAAGCAGCATGTGACTTAGATATATGCATAGCCAGGTCTTCTATACATCAGATATGTCAGATCAACACAGACTAGTTGTCAGATGTACTATAGACCAGATAATGTTGGATAAACATAGACTAGATACGTATGTCAGTGGTATACAGACTAATGTTCCGTATATACCAGACCACATTTCTTAATGTGTAGACCGAGGCAAGCACATTAGAAATCTAAGCGTTATATATATCAGTTGACTAACCTCTGTAAAACTAGTACCATCATACATTACCTAGGTCCTGACACTAATGCCGGTTGCCAGACAAGCAGACCAAGACAAATATAGACTCGGGGGGTATCGATATATTGCTAATCTGAACGAGATGGAGGCAATGCGACCTAAACTATCCTCGAACACGATAACTTTCTTTTCTATCGTCTCGAGGACACAGAAATATAAAACACTTCCTGAGCAATTTTGGACGCAATACGATGCAAACTAGTCGAGGACAGTCTCTTCTCATTCTGCTTTGTCGGCTACGAGACATGGAGATATAGAGCACTTACTGCAAGGTTTTCGGACACAAAATTTGTGTACGGGGATGGCCTTATTTGCAAGCTGACTGAGTTTGAGACTTGACAAACCCAGCTAGTATTGACTGGGCTGAATGTCAAACCAGGGTATAGGAAGGCCAGTAATAAGCCGGTTTGAGACGACGACGTAATGAATCACAGACTATCACAGGCTCAATTTGTTCGACTGAGTGGATGGCAGACCCATCAATTGATGTATCGGCCTCCTTCATTGGATGAATGTCAAATGCAGCAACCTATAATGTAGATCTATATATGCGGACATCACCAGCCACGCCATCAAAGTCACCAAGTGTGTAATGTTACTGCTATTTCATATTCAGTTTATTTCAGTTATCATTTTTTAACCTTCTTTTCATATCATGTTTTACTTTCAATATTTACTTATTATCTATTATCTGTGTACACATTATTTAATTCTTTCAAATTTCTTTCATATGTATTTCATCTGTTCATGTCTATTTTAGTATTATTTCATCTTCAAAATAAAAAATATCTCCATTTAGTTTGTAATCAGATAACGTACAGACACAATATCTGAAAATATTGTTTGCAGAAAATATCAATAAAGTTTTAATTCAACCAAAATTAACTGTAAATTGCTTTTACTATTGCCAGACCCCATTGTTTAAAATCTGATCGGTAAGCGAAACAACCACATCATTGAATCGGTCATCCCTTGATTTAAATAATATAGTAGGAAATCCACTTTCGTGAAAAGTTGACCAGTTAGCAGAAAAACCCTTATAACGGAGACCATCATAAAGTGTTCTGACTGTATAATCGGCTACCATTTACACAGTCCAAACAGCACAAGGACTTCTAGGGTGATGACTATCTTATCATACCACAGTGTCACAGTACAAGACCGATCAAGCTAATAAGACACGATCTTTATTTGTTTGAATACTTAAACTAACTTAACATGACAGAACATCAATATATTTCAAATCCTGTCAGTGGCCAGAAAGAGTATCCTTTACACTCTGATGATAGGAGTTGGCTTACCAATTCCATGTAGTTTAGATCAATCAAGTATAGGCAGCCCAGTGACCTAAATCTATAAATAAGTCGGCAGAATTACTGAAGGAGAGCAATTTATGTCCATCAATCCCATAAACCAACACTTCCTGACGGATTGGCAAAACACAAGTCTCCGTTTTCACACGAAAGTATATTAAAACGGTATATTTGGCACTTTCTTGTGTAGAAACAATGTCAAGTACCTGGTTGCCAAGAAATTCCAACTAAACCATTCATTCTTGCTGGCTCTAATGGGCATGTATGTGTATACTCCTCCCCAAAAGAAACTATGCATATGACTTCAACAATTCTATTGGTTACATTTGAGTACTTTCAACCAATAGTTTTAAAATTCAATCTCTGGAATGACTTGATCAGTAATCAACAAGTTGTCTTAGTTGTCATTATGTAGTTTCTTCATACTTGTTTAGCACATGTATGATGTAAATAATTATATTTAGGTGACTAAAAGTCACATTCAAAATTTCCAATTTTAGACCTGTTCATATCAGTACCTTCAGTACTGTTCTATCAGTTACATATCAGCACAAGTCCAATTATGTTCATAAATACACTTATCCTAAGCACAGAATTGGTTCTAGTTATGTATTAATACTGATAATCTGATATTAACTTTGTCATAATAATTTCATGAATATTGCTAGTACAGTCCATTATCTTAACTTTGCCAATATTTGACCCTAATGCACCAATCCTCCAATTCCGTGAGAAGCTAGGTTGCTTGGTCGTCTGATCACACTGGTGTGTCTTTCAATGGGACTATTGCTTTGGCTGCTCATGTTCCTACAGGCAGCCAGGCAATCAGGCAACCAGGCAACCGGGCAATCAAGGCCAAAACCTGAATGGCACCATTCTCTGCATTGATGAAGAAGTATGTCCAGAAACAGATTGTTTTTCTCCAACCAATGAGACATGCCTCTGATATTAACATGCAATCATGCTTGCAATTGCATGAGTTACCTCCCCCTTGCTGCAAGATTGGTTTCAGTGGAGGGACAATTGTCGTATTGTGCCCACACGTAAATACATTCCGTCAGAATTCTGCTGATCCTAACAGACTTGTGAGCTGGCAAGGTGGTCAAACGCAGTCATACAAAGCAGGGAAATCTGAGAAATATGGAAAGGATGTGAAATAGAATTCAATCTGCCTCGAGTACTGGAATGAAAAGGCAAATTGATCTTTAGGAAAATGTCTCTGTATTTCTCAGGTTACTGTCAGATTTTCTAGACAGGTTACAGTCAGACCAGCTGACCAGCTACACAGGCTACTGTCAGACTGGACCAGCTATACAGGCTACTGTCAGACCAACTACACAGGCTAATGTCAGAACAGCTATACAGGCTACTGTCTGACCAGATCAGCTACACAGGCTATTGTCAGATCAGCTACACAGGCTACTGTCAGACCAGCTATACAGGCTAATGTCTGACCAGATCAGCTACACAGGCTACTGTCAGATCAGCTACACAGGCTACTGTCAGACCAGCTACACAGACTACAGTCAGACTGGCCACACAGGCTACAGTAGAGTTGACAGGTTTTATGACTAGGCAGCTTGTATACGAGAGGTCAAGGGTTTAGGATATACAAAGCCAACAGGACATACAAAGCCGATACAAGTGTTTACAGTGTGAACCATCTGCCGACTCCCAGAATCCAATACCAATGAACAGGAAGTTCATTATTGATTGCAAAATAGTACGTTAATTCCAAATCCACAGGTAGCGATTCCTTTGCCTGTCCGTGCGTCGGTTCATTGCTACCACAGTGTTCTAATCTATTTGGGAAAGGAAGTAAATACACCAACATACCACCTCTAACCATCACTTATATCTCCTTTGAATGGGAAAAGAAATAAAAATAATAAATCACAGTATAACAAAGTTATAATTATCGTTTAATAATTCCATGTATTGGTGATATTATTCCTGAGCAATTTCCGAAATAAATTTTTATAGATTTCTTTTTGTAAAATTCAAAGCAATAGCATACAACATTAATGATTTAAAATAATAATTGCACCCAAGACCTACATTTCAATATCCACTTCTGAATATTCAATAATGGAAATTCCATGATGGCCACTGTTAGTTTGACACAATATATAGACGAGGAGTCCATCAATTCAATACACCCACGACCAGCAGCCAACGGGCATCTTATCAAGAACACTGGAACAGTACGACGCTTGTAGGTCTACGAGTGATCAACATGCCAGCTTGTAGGTCTACGAGTGATCAACATGCCACTCAACAGGTCTGGAAGTGATGTGCATGCTGGTCACCATTGCCAAGCTCCTCAGTATTGCTAATCACCAATCTCTGCAAAACAAGTGTGATTGGCCTTACACGATGGGCAGGAATTCAGCCAATGCAATTATCAACCAGCTCAGAGGCGGGCTCACCATTGGGCAAAATGACAACATACTAAACAACTCAAACTAATGCTATTTCAAAGATAATATGAAATCGTGTTTCTGAAGACTGGCACGTTTTATGGCAAGGACAAGCTGATGGATGTTCCAGTAAAATTGTTGGCGGAATAACTTTGAAGATCTGAAATTTCAGCTTCTGATGATCGATGCTTAGCGCAGACATTTCCTTTTGGAAGAGGGGTGGGGAGGAGGTGGAGGAGGTGGAGAGAGGAGGTGGAGAGAGGAGTAGGGTGGGAGAGACAGTAGGATTGATGACAGTGGTTCAACAGCCACACAGATATTCAGTATGCTCACATCAAAGCCCTCAGAGCGCTCAACATTTGAATATTTATCCATTCCTAAGTATCCAAATTGAGCACACTGTACATTATATTCCCCAGTTGGAAATAAACTACCATTACTGACTGAATATTTTGAATTTCCATTTTCACAAATTTGCATTCAATGAGGCCCACAGCTACTAAATCAGCTTTCATCTCAGACTGTATATACTGAAATTCCAATTTTGCAAATTTACATATTGCAAGATGGACAAATACCAAATCAACTATCATTATTGAATATTCATACTGAATTTCCATTTTGACAAATTTACATGAAACATGGCCCACAAATACTGAGCAAGCTCTCTGACACATTTATTTGATCAATAGAATTGTTGATGCCAAAAAAGAAGTTATTATGGTTGTTTTAAATAAATCTCACAAAGTTTCAATGTTGTCAATGTAGAGTGGAATCAGAACCTATAGAGTGTGTGTGTGTGTGTTACAGTAAGATCTATCAACCAATGCTGATGCTGATGAAACTTAAAGGCATTATTTCATATAATATGAGCTCAACAGAGCAATATGCTTCTAGCACTATATTGCTTCAGACTAGACTTCTATAATTGTGACTATCACCAAAGGAGACCTCAAGATATGTCTTTACATTGCCAAAATTGTCAGAATATGGAGCTTTAATTGCAAATTGCTTTCATGAAACACCTCATCCAGACTGATTTTCTGTCAGTGAAACTTTAATTTGCAAACTTATATATGGGTATATATCTGCATCACTGAACATACATCTGACATCTTTCATTGTCTCCATGGCTTGACTTAAGACATTCAGGTGCTATCTGCCGAGATAAATATCCTAAATGACTGATTGCAGGACAAATCTAAATTGATAGCAATAGTCAGAGCAGAGAAGACCAAATCACAGTCCAATTGCAAGAACATTATTAGTTCAGATTCTATCAGAAAACACCACCAATCTGCAATATGACAGTCTGAACATCATGGGCAACATCAGGGATCTTGCCACACCATTCAAAACAGCCATCACTGTTCAGAAAATGCCATCACTGTTATAGTGTTCAGAAAATGCCATCACTGCTATAACAAACTATCCAGTACCAAGTCCGATCATGACCTATGACCCGATGCTTTGAACATCAGCAAACGTTGATGACAAATCACAAAGTTTGAAGAAACCTGACCCTAGGCCCCTATTTCTTGGACTCGGCTGGCAGGCTGCCATGACCACAAAGACTCCCCTGACCTTGGAACAAGGCCTGAAACTACGCAGGACTCGCTTGAATGACTCCCATTTCCTCGCTTTTACCCATGATGCAGTAGCAGGCTCCTGGCTGCCCTTATACCGCCATCAAACTGTCCATCACTATCCTCCCCGTCACACACTCTGTCCCCCAGACCGATAAATGACCCCTAAATCACAGCAAAGTGTCCATGGAAATTGACCATCACGGCTGAGAAACGGGGCCCCATGTTTCTAAAACACCCATTAACATCACCCTGTACTGGTGCAGGGTTTAAATTAAACTTTCCCCGACTACAAAGTTGCCACAAATCAATATAAGCCTGTATATATATCTCCATGGCCTTTTTATCCAACTGTGTCTGCTTATAGCATGAGTAATGGAGGACTCGCGTGTACATTCTTGCGACCTGCACTTTCAAATCGTTCATACTTCAGCGAACAACTTAAAGAAGAAAATTTTGATCCAATTCAAATTTACAAGGATGACTGACATCAAAGCAAGAGCACTTGTAGAAATTATCTGCACCATTATTGATATCTGCACACGAATGACTGGACTCTGTGATGTTCAAGAATACGGAGCAGGATTTGACGTAACATTTGGCAAGAGTTCACTCAATAATCTGTGGCAACTTACACACACAGAAGAAAACATACTTTGACTCAAAAACTTTGCAATTACGTCATGCTCATCTTGTATTGTTGTAAAGGTCACAGAAAAGTACTGATGGATACAGAGCAATGGAATTAGAGTCTCCAACAATAAGAGCAAGCAATGAGTTGGTTGGCTGATTTGGAGTATAAGCCACTTTCAAGATTTTTTAACTCATATCATGACTTTCATGCATATGTACTCCTTGACTAGTCTGGATTTTGCCAGTTTTTATAGTGCTAGTTCACTGGAATATTATGCCTCAGGTAGAACATGAATACCCCACTTAGACAGAGTATACTGTCACCGAGCTGACCAGTCCGTGTTTTACCCCTTTAAAATTGAACGCCAAGCTGGGGAAGCTCATGGTTGTTTTATTCTTTTGGTCTCATTGGTCATAATGATTCAGAAGGAACAGTTGCAAAACATCAGTTCAGACCCAAATTCCTTGCAAACCTAACTAATGCATACTCAAGAACACCTGCACAGCAATCTATGAATTGCCCTATAACAATCAACGACAGCCAAGTCTGACATGAATACGTGAAGTCTTAATAACTTAATATTACTTTCTTACTTCATGAAGAAAACATTCTCTTCAAGTAGTTCACCTACCAGGCCCACACAATGGCACAGCAGTATTTATAGCGGCAATCACGTTGCCAGTTACTCGGATATAATACTTTGATAACTCCCTCATTTGGCTGAAAGGAATATTAACATAGACAGAGACATCAGCCCATGCCAAATTCGTTTGTTAAAAGAAAAGTGAAAGCTGCAGGCAGAGGAGTGAAGGAAGAAAGAGATAGCATCTGTCCTTCGTCCTGCTTGAGAGCTTGCTCTCAGAGGCTAGGTAAGAATGGCTCGTATTACCTACAAATTGGCATCCCGAAAACCTGATTGGTGGAAGGTAGGTACATACAGCTTTGTATCGCGCAGGTCGGTCTGCTCCGAGTACATGTAAAGCCTAGAAGTATGGAATAGTTTAGCAGTTACACCCAGCATCCAGTGCACGTCATACTGGAAGCATCTGAAGATGCCGGAGAATTCAGGGATTGTGATTTTTGTCAATTCACCAGCAGAATGTTTGTTAAGGACAAAGTCTAGTATTGACCAGAGCCCCTGGATATTATGTATTATTGTCTGAATGAAATGTTACATCATCAAAGAGGGTACCAATACCTTCCACAATTTCCATATTTACATTACAAGTAAGTGATGCGGTTTATGAAAGACTAACTTAACCCTCTCACTGCTGGATTAGGTCAAGGCAGAATACATATTCACCACTGCCTCACTTTGTGACACACCACGGAAAACAAGAATCGACAAATAAAAAATCTCAGAGCTCGAAAAGGAAATTGCTGAAACATTATTATTCCCTGTGCAGCATTCAGATTGCTGATTAATGTTAAAGCCAGGGTGAGGCTCATCAAACGGTGATTATACATCGTCAGAGAGTGATTGGTGGCACTTAGTTCAACTCAAACAAATTTGCAACGAGAAATACTGATGCAATGTAGTAGTAATTGCTTTATTTTATTTGTATTTCTTTTTTATTCTTAATTATAATTTTATTTTATTTTATGTAATTAATATATTAAATGTTTCATCAGCTAAATCCTTTTCTGTCTATTTTAAATAGAACCTGTTTTCAACAGCTTGCATTCCAGTAATTGAAGTGTAAAGGTATTGAATGAACTTTTGACTTTAATTATTGGAAGATTATGTGCAATTAAGCAACAGTTTTATGGTGACCAGTTTTATACAAGTCCTCTCCATCAACACCAGATCAGACTGTTTCAGGTTTCTTTGTAAAAGAAATATACAAGTTTCATTTACAAGATCCACAAACCTTGCTGTGCTCAAGAAGTGAAAAGTGAAAAACATGAACAGGTGGGAAGGTTTTGACAAGAGGGGTCTATAAAACTTGTCTTATCCTGAAATCCAGCTAGTCTTATCACATTATCAGCCTTTTGTCTAAAAACATGTACAGAATGAAATAAAATGAACATGTTTTTTAATTCACTTTTAAAAATCATATCAAGTTTACAAAATGTGTATTTAAAAGTAGGCCAATACAATTTCTTATAAATGTGTAAAGTAAATGACTTAATTAAATTGCACTTGCTTCAAAATTGCATGTTGCTTTCTTCAGATAACCATTGAAATCAGAATAGAATAGAACTCTTTTAGCATACAATTATTTCAATTACAAGGATTGCATACCATATTTCAATTACAAGAAGTTTATGCCATATTTCAATTACAAGAATGTATGTTCTGCACCTCGAAGACAAAACCTGTTCAATCAATTAAGCGCAACAAACATGAACCAAACACAAGTCACATGAAACATACATTGAATTACAACCATAAGGTAGATCTACCAGGAAATAGCCTACCAGATTCTCAACAGCAACAAGACATACCTAGAACCTCCAGAGGCTAGAGGAACTATAGGAGGAGGAGGAGGAAGAAGAGGAGGAGATGGGGAGATGAGGCAGTAAGACAATTATGGCTGGCAAGAGGTGTATAATACGGTGCACGGCAGATAAAATAAACAAGTCTTGCACTCATGGAGCTGTTTACACGACTCTTACTACATCTAAACACAGCCAAGCTGCAGAGAAGTTTCGGTTTCTGTCCCCCATCAAAACATGCCATCACTACAGTGTGGCTCGAATGGCAGCTGATGAATTCAGACGTAAATACATTATATTAAGAAACTGTAGATACAATAAACACTACTTATCCTCACTGCCCATTGGCTGCATGGAGCCAGACGAATCATGTCCACAGTGAAAGGATGGTCAAGTTATTCGTATAACTTATCAACAAATAAAAAAAAGTGTATATAAGAGACTTGTAAATTTATTAACCATTAACAACAAATTAAATACAATATTTAATCAACTAAGAAAACATGACATAGAAAATTAACCACTATTGTAGCTAATAAAAACAGTCTCTACACATTGCCTATGACATAAATGATGCACCATAATACTAGTAGCAAAAGTGATATTACGCTAGTACAGGGGAAGGGAGGCCTGGGAGACAAAACAGTCTGGCTTGGTCACATGCAACACGTCATAGCCTGATGTCACAGTAGTATGATGTAGCTCAGTACTGTCAGTGAATGAGTACAAATGATATACACATATTATTATATAAAACAGCTTTGTACTAAACTAGCTCTTCAAATACAAATGATCTATAACATAAAGGTGGTGCCATTGGTACTCTAGTAAACTGTGAAATTACGAATTAGCATTTCATAGCATTGGAGGAAACATGCATTATTATACAGTATCAAAAGTAACCACTTATTCTATATTTTAATAAAGTATTAGCTATTTTAATATAAAATAACAATTGATTATATTTCAATGTCAAACAGATAATCTTTTGTAATTATTAACTACTTTGTACTCATAATTATAGTTGTGTAATTACTGTGACATTGGCCGACTCATTATTGGGGTGTGTTTGACAACAAGATTGAGTGTGTGTTATGGATATCTGATAGCTTGATGAGGCTGGCCCCAGGAATCAATGTCTTTGACGCTATGATACTAGGTGTGTTATGGTAATGCTAGGTGTGTTATGGTAATAACAGGTGTGATACAGTGATGCTGGGTGTGATACAGTGATGGTAGGTGTGATGTGCTGATGTTAGGTGGAATATGATGACTGTATGTGTGATATTATGACATAAAGCATAATTGGAATAATGAAAAATGACACAGTGTTAACAACAAATCAAAGTGTGTGTGTGTGTGTGTGTGTGTGTGTGTGTGTGTGTGTGTGTGTGTGTGTGTGTGTGTGTGTGTGTGTGTG
>JAULBP010002571.1:0-14262 GCA_032355345.1 Lepetodrilus pustulosus
GACACACTGGCACCTTGTGTATACTATAGTATGTCGTGGACACCAAATTCAGCGTTATATCGAGGGGACACTATATTTCCTGACTCTAAATTCTGGAATTCTGTAAGCCAATACAGGTTTCACCTCAAGATGAAGCATGATGCTATGTATGCACACAAACTGTTTCCATGGCGATGACCTACCTTATCTTTGTTCTCATTTCCGACTGTAGCCATGCCAATGAAACGGGTCACGTGTCGTGCATTCTCTACGATGACCTTGTGGTTCCTTCATAGAGTAAAACATTGAAATGGCGAGTGAGTGAGTAATTATGGAGTATGTCGCTGTTGGAATCTTTCACCCATTTGCAATGACTTGAAATGACAGGCTTTTAACAAACATGTACGCACACGCACACACACACACATCCACGCATAATTAACACAATTTATCATTGAAAGTTTTCTACATATGCATCATGACTTCTCGAGCACTGGCTGGTACTGACAGACCAAGGATGATATCTGTATTGCCACTCTAAAGACAGTGTATCCTATCAATATTGTGTCAGAAAAGTTAACTTTCGTGAACATTGATATCGGGCCCCCCCGAGTCCAAACATTCTACTACTACGCTAACACCTGTGCAATGAATTATATGAACATACATGCTTCTGAATACAGTAATGCTTGATAAAACATGTTGTGAAAATAATACAATCAAATAAAAAAAATCAGAAAAAAATTGATAGATACATGTATATAGATTACCGTACCTGTACGGTTGTCTTTCATAGAATTGAGAATTAAGGCCACAGAAGTGATATCGTGGACGCAGGACTCGTGCTAGTTCTCCGATCAGTGGAGATACATTCACCGGCTCCCTCTACACAAACAATGAGCTCATATTCAAACATACACATGATAATAATAATAATGATAATAATAACGATAATAATAATAATAATAATAGTAATGATAATAATAACAACAATAATAATAATAATAATACAGTAATAATAATAATAATAATAATACAGTAATAATAATAATAATAACTGTATAATGTAGCATATCCATATTATTTGTATTTATGCAATATCAAAGTGGGATTGATCGAAGTACAGTACATGTATGTACTAGTATCTTATCAGGCAGGATGCCGATTGAGCCTAATACCTTTGCACATACATGTACATGACCATAAAATAATGTTAAATTAGTGACTATGCTATTAAAATTATTTACAGGTTTATAATATTAAAATAACAAAAAAGTAATGGACAGTTTCTCTTTAGAATAATTTGTATTGTAACTGTTGTATTGATTGCAGTTTATAACAGATACAACATTATGGCAAACAACTGTAAAATAATGATACATTGTGTGAGGCAGTTCCCGATCACAGGTATTCCGCATCACAGTCTCACTTACTCACAATAATGCAGATGAGGTGTCCACTGTCTTTGCTAGACTTTATGTACAGTGTACATGCATGACATAGTCTAGAAACAACAGTGAACACTTCTGCATTATTATGGAGTAAGAGAGACCGTGATCAGAATACCTGTGATCTGGAACTGCCTTACGCACTGTAGTAAATTATAATCAAACTGACAATAGTTGATAGTGCCTAATACTGAACTGATAGTGACATAAACATGAACAGATGAAAATCCACTGATAAATACCAAATGTGATCAATGGTTCGTTCCACTATCAATGAAACAAACACGATAATTTATTTATGTACCAACAATTTTAAAAGATAAAGATATAAACAATAATACTCAATGATAAAATTTAATGTTTTCATGCCGATAATGAACAAACAAGACTAAAGAGTCTAGATAGCATTACCAATCTATCAAATATTATGCCATGTTGTCAATATTCAAGGGTCAATGTGGAAGAGTCCACTAAAATAGCATCTGTGGGGTGTTTTCGGTATGTATAATGTCCGTTCAAAGTTGTTTGTACATGTGAATGATGGAATCATATCTATTTGATACCAAAAAAAATTTGACTTGAATATAGATGCTAAATTGTGATTAGATAGAGTATACGGGAGTAATATTAATATTATAAAATAATGATCATCCCTTCATGATAATGATAGTGTCCCATGACCCTGGACTTTCTTGACCTAAGGGGAGGTAAGAATGTAAATACGAAGACACAAAAATGGCAACCAAGTTTTGAAGTTTTGCAAGAAAATGCATTTTTTAGTAATATTTGTGAACCTAGTTGAATATGAGAATAACTATTTAGTGATAAATTAATTTGGATAACTATTGTCGCCAATAAAAGGTACTCGGTGAGCATTGTAGCACTTGTTTCATTGATAACAAAAAATATTAATAAAGTGCTCTCTAGCCTAGACTCGAGTCTAGGCTAGTCTAGCTGAAAAGTTTTTCTAAAAGTTTACACTGTTATAGTGCACATTCATTAGTCTGTGCGACACCCTGTTCTCACCAAAATGTACCCGTTCAAAATATCTCCCCTAAATCAGGTAAGCAAGTCTACATTGCTGGCGAACAGAGGAAGCGGAATTTCAGCATCTCCTTTCATATACCATATCAATATAATGTATACTAATAAACTAAATATTCCACCCTATGTCTATGGTAGTATGGAAAAGAAAACAGGAATATGACGACATTTGATGCAGATTTATAATGTTTACTTTACAGTGCACAAAGTGTAGATACACATTATCATATGAACCAACAGTGTCAAAGTATTTTAATATTTATGTCTTGCATTCAGAAACAAACATTGAAACTTTAATTAATAAATAAATATAAAAATGCATCCAAATCATCGACAGTTATTGTTAATGCACCATGCTACAGCAATATCATAATTAATTCTCGAAACATCAGTTTCCCAGGTGTAGTGATCATGGTGATGGTACCCTTTAGCTAACATGGCTAATATTAGAATATAGCAATACCTAAAGTTGGGCATAATTTAAGTGTCTGACAAACATTTACCTTGCAAGGCAAGCATAGTGCAGGTGACAACTTTGTATTCAGGAATATGGTAAATATATCATGGAATTTGTATATGGAAGAAATGGCAAAGAAATGATTTTGATCGACACTATTGCCTGCTTTACATGTGGCAAAGCTTGTCTTACATTTGGCGAGGGGATTGTCAATGTCAATATTGTCCACTACAATATTATATCTAACTTGTGTTTCCTATTTCAGCATATGAAATGACAGCCAACACCAATGTGTAGCGCCAGTTGTAAAGATGCCAGTGAAGACGTGTAAAGTGTTGATGTGTGGACAATGTGGTGTCGGGAAAACGTCCATTGTCGAACACCTTCTGTACGCCAACCACATTGTAGAAGCCACAGTATGTATCAAGCAGTAATCTCATGATAGAAAATCCAATTGTCAAAGAATTTTACACATTAAAAAGATATGCTGAACATGTTGAATGCTGAATAATACAAAAATGATGTTGCCCAATTAGTTATTACATTTATTATAATAATCTGATACTACTAATAATGATAATAATAATAATAATAATAATAATAATAATAATAACAATAATAATTGTTTTTACCATAAATAGTGTATCATTCACAATAGCATTGCTCTATGAAAATGTGTATAACAATAACATGGTACTATTATTAATAATAATGTAATGCATGTATTAGTATAAGTAATAACAATAATGATAATAACATTAATAATAATAATAATAATTGTTCTTACCATAAATAGTGTATCATTCACAATAGCATTGCTCTGTGCAAATGTGTATAACAATAACATGGAACTGGACAAGGTATCCAAAAATGTAAGCTTGTAGGCTGATGTATAATTAAAATTGGTTTTATTATCATAATATTAAAATAAAATAAATGAATACTTTTCAGAGCTCCAGGCTAACGTTTTGAGTTTGTTGCCCACAGGTCTAGTCGGGGTAATTGGCAAAGGCACCAAAGGTGCTATATGCTAAAAAATAGGTCGCCCACAGTGCAATTTAACTTATCCCTGTATGTCGGGCATATGTTAGTCTAGAGCCCTGCCTATCTGGTCATATGCTGAGAATATTCTAATAATTTCAGCCCATGCACCCAACTATTGAGGATATCTATACAGCTCTGATAGAGACTGACAGAGGCGTGAAAGAGAAGATCCGAATATTTGATATTGGTGGCTTTGTAGGTTCCAATTTGGCATGGTCATATTTTGAATTTATTACCTTATATGATGAATACTAATATATTTTAAAGAAAATGATACCTATTGTCAGTGTTCGAAATTACTGCTGGCCCGACCATTTCTCCCAATGCTAAAGATATCCTAAGTGCCAGTAGTAATTCATGTTTTTTGTAAACATTTGTATCATTATTCGTGCCAGTAAGATTCCAGCGGTAATTGCGGACTCTGCCTATGCATTGTCAGACATTTCGCAGCTTATTCAGGAAATCCCAACTGCATCAAAAATGCACGGATAAGTTACCATTGGCATTGTGGTTCTATGATACATGTAATTGAAAATGATGTTGGTTGTTACTAAAAGAGAGGCTATTTTATTTGCTGTTACATTCGCTAATGTATCATGCGTAAGTACATGTTATATTATTTATATTTTTCAGGACAATACCAACACTGAGCTGCCAAAGCACTACCTCAGTTTTCCCGATGTGAGTTCCAAGTTATTAACAAGACAAATACATCCCAATTTATTGTCAAATTTTAAGATACAGTGTCTTCTTGAACTTATTGCAAATATATAGCTGGAATGGTAACACTTATGACCAATTAAGTGTGAAAATTTATATAAATAATTAAATATATACATCTTCCTCTCCTGATCTAGTCTATATGCATTATTAAGGATAATTAACCTTGTTTGTATGCAGTAAAAGAACATTTATGTCACTAAGGTGTGTCTCTTTCTATAAAGTAAACATTTTGAAAATGAAAATTACAATGGTTACCGGTACTTGTTCCTGTGTATCCATAAATATTTGAAAAATATGTTTTTCTTTCTAGGGTTTTGTCCTAGTGTACGATGTGACAAACTTTGAGTCTTTCAAAAGGCTAGATAAACTGAAGAAGGATATAGACAAGAATAGGGATAAAAAAGAGGTAACCAACAATAATATAAATGAATTGATAGATTTAAAGCCATGTTATTCCAATAACTATTTATCATCACTCCATTCTGATTGGTCACTTAGTTGATCACATGATACTAACGAACGTTAGATTTCCTGCATTGAACTTCAAACTTAAGAACACCTGCATATTACCAACTGATTACACTTAATTTTGTTGGTCACGGGAAGCTCCACTTCTGCACATTTGAATTTGCACTTCAATGTGGGCAAGCCTGTCAAATGAAATGTAACCAAAAAAATTGTGACGTAATATGCATGAATTCTCTCATTTGAAGTTGAATGATGAAAAATTAAACGTCTTTAGTATCATGTGATCAACTGATTTGATGAAGGAAGGCGGAAAGACCACTGAATACTGAATACTGATTGGATCTGACGTTATGTGTTTCAGATTCACATCATTATCATTGGCAATAAGAGCGAGTTGACCGAGCACAGACAGGTGGACTTCAACACCGCCATGGCCTGGGCCGCCAAGGAGAAATGTAATCTGGTTTATTTACTGCTTAGATAATGCTTTTTCCTTTGTATTTCCAATCGTCATTTAGGATAATGTTTTCTAGTGTTATTACTATTAGTGGGTTCTTTGTCATATCAGATCTTAAGAATTGGTAATGATAATTGTTATGGAACTTGGTATGTGAACATGTGTATTGGTTTGCCTTGTTTAGTTACATTCAACATCTGTGTTGCTGAGTAAGACTCCTCTTGCTTTGAATGTCTTCAGGTCCTGAAATCATTAAACATTTTGAGTACAATTTCATACTCAAGCTTAAATTTGATATCCTGGTAGGGATTTGTGAACAATATTTTGAAATTATCCTGAAATCATACTAATTTTTTTCCATCGTAATCTCAAGGCCCGTATTCTTAAAATATAGTCCTGTGGTCACGGGTGTACATTTGTATCGTTAACTGTAACCATGGTAACCTGTTGCTATGTATGTCCACAGTGAGGCTGTGGGAGGTGTCTGTGACCAATAGACAGTCCCTCGTGGAACCCTTTGTCTGGCTGTCGTCCAGAATCACCACCCCACCTAGTAAGTACTGTGGCCCTTCTGAACAGGGTTTTTACTCATTTGGTTCTGCTGCTATTATTATTATTTTTATTTTTAATATTATAAATTCTTACAGGGATGAATAGAATGGAGAGGATGTAAATTTTGTGTGATTATTCAATTTGTCAACAAGATCAATCAAAGATTATTTTAGAGAAAATATAATAAATTTGTATGTTGTTATATCACTGGTTCGTGTGTTCTATAAACATGATAAATGAAGATTATATTTTAAGTCTGTTTAACATGCAATATTTTCTCATTAATAATTCTAAAATATATGTTTCAAATTTCTCTTAACCCTCCCTGCTGGATTATGCACACACACACTACTGCTTTGGTATCTCTGGTTGTCTGCACAGGGAGAGGGTTAAAATACTTGAGTGCATTTCTGTTTTACTGTCAATGGTAAATATTGCTATAATTCCTCACAGTTACGAAAATTATGTTTTTCAGGTAAATCTACTTTCTTGCCATCAAGGAAACCAAAGTTGACAAGCACTGAAAACTGATTGCCATGAACATCTTTTTGTGGGGTTCAAATTCCATTAAATTATTTTATTTATGAGCATGGACAATGAAAAGCAATTACTTCATGTCTTTGAAATAGTTCTTGTTATAATAAATATTAGTATTTATTTCTGAAATAATGTATCGATTCATGTCACACTTAATCATGATCATTTTAAATAACAATGACATTAATTAAAGAGTTGGTGTGTATTAGAAGGCATCTTGTCCACAGACATGAGCAATACTCTGTGAACACATCTTCATGTAGAGTTATGGTATTTTCACTTTGTATACTTGTATCTGTTAGATGATCCCCCATGTCTCAAGCCTATGCATATGCCAACCTACACTTGCCTGATGAAACAGCGTCTAGTGAACAGCTGGTGAAACCCTTTGCTAACTCCTAGTGAATAGCTGGTGAAACCCTTACTAGTTACCGGTACACTGTACAAATGAGTCATTTTATGCATGCTTCATACAAACCAAGTATTTTAGTTTGTTCAACTGTTCAACATTATTTATTATTCATAATTTATTGAGGCAGGGAAATATTTATTGTCACTATAATTGTGATAATTCTGTCTAAGATCTAATAGAGATTTTCTTCTTGAAAGTAAATGTACCAGTATGCCTGTTTTTCTTTTATAATTGAGTGACGAAAGTCTTTTCAGTAAATAAATTACAGATAAACATGGGTAATACAATTACCGGTAAGGAACTTGAAATGTATGTGAAATTCTGGACAGTTTACTGGTTAATTCATTAGACACATGAAACTTTATTTTGAAAATTAACTCATTTTAATTTATGAAAATATAGATCTATTATACTTATTTATACTTATGTTGTCACTTCAAGTTCTGCTTAAAATATCATTACCCACTTCATTTTGTGGTATATGTACTAGTCATTTGAATGTATTGTTGATGTTAAATAAATGTATTATAACATTTTATGTCTTCTATTCTGGTCTTGTTATTCCACTTTCATATGCTTACACTGGAATGAAAACCTATAACAACAATTACAATTACAACACAAGTTGCATGGCCGATACTGATTTTATTTTTATTATTTATATTTATTTTTTATTGGGATTTAGATCCGTTTTCAAGGTTCTTTGAGTTTAACTGATTTTACGACTGTATAGTGTTCACAAACTGCTCCACCATGCACAGTGAAGTTACTGAACCACTGAGAAACTCGTACAATTAAGTTTCCAGACAGACACACACACACACACACACACACACACACAGGCACGGACTCAAGCGCGCACACACATGCACACGTTATCATGGTTATAATGGTATCTGTACTTGTTACATTAGCCGGTATTGATAAGTACATAAGAGAGATGAAATTTATGTGTATAATTATGATAGATCTAGATCTATATGGTGAATCAATGCTTGTAGGCTATTGATAGTATCCCATTTAGTAAAACCAGTTCATATCACACAGATCTGTATATACATATCTAGCTCTAGATTCCTCTATCTGTCCCTGCTGACTATAAGATACTTTTTACACGAGTATATTCAGCTACCCATGTAAAAAGTATCTTATAGTCAGCATGGACAGATAGAGGAATCTAGAGCTAATACATATTGCGAAGATTGATTTGTTTATAAAATATCGCTGCCAGTCAAATGAAATCAACATTACAATGTGTTTGACCCCTACTTGACCCCATGACCTTCACCACTGCATGTCGGCGTGAAAACTAGAGGCAGTGTTCTCGTATCGTCTCTCTTCAGCTTTTCACTGACATCTAAATATACAGTACAGATCATCCAAACACGATGTTGCGGACAGTGGAGAAACGGTTTGAGACGGTGGCGAGACAAGCGGGTTGTCTCTTGTTGCGAAGGCGAACACCTGAAAAGATGTCCACGCGAAGCAAGGTTCTGTCGATTCAAAATATGAATCCCTTCATCAAGGAGATGGAATATGCAGTCCGTGGTCCCATCGTCATCAGAGCAGGCGAGATCGAACAAGAATTAGAAAAGGTGAAGAATAAGTTTAATTTAAATTTTATTAAAATATACTAGTTATTTTAGTCACTGTCAATGTCATTTACACTTTCATTCGAGTTGGAACGTGCAGTCAAAACTGGATCTACCTTTCTTTCTTTCATCGGTAGGGTAAACAAGGTATATTAGATCTATAGATACTGTATTCGATTAAAATTACGTCAGCAAAATACATGAATTTAACATCGAGTTATAATTAATTACTCGAAATTATGTTAATCATTGATCAGCTGTTGATCAAAATTAATGCTTCTCAGTTAGGCCAGAGACCATATACTGTATACATGGTATATGGTCTATTCGGCACGTGCAATATAATTGGATTACCCACAACGCACTGCGCGAATCGCGAAAAGTGGCAACTTCCTGCTAGTTCGCGCTATGGCCGACCATGTCAACACCGCACTATCTCCGAAGATCTTTAGGAAAACCAAACCCAGTGGTGGCAGTTTTTGTTGTGTTCCCGGTTGTTCGAACAAGTGTAGTAAAGATAGGGCAAATGGAAGACATTTACCTTATTTTAGATTCCCATTACTGGACGAGAAACGTACCCGGTTGTGGCTGGCTCAAATTCGCCGAGAGCAATGGTTTCCCAAGGCACATGACAGAATTTGTGCAGTTCACTTCGAAGGAGGTAATTACTGCTTATATGTTTATAATGTTTTATATATATTATTATATATATACACCATGTTTGTGTGCTAATACATTATGCATAGGCCTATGAATATATATAACCATTCAATATAAATAATATAATAAAAACGGCAAAGGTGCAGAGCAGGGCTAACTCTATTTCACAATTTGCTTGAGTTAGAGAATATATAAAGAGCTAGGATTAGCATAGACATATAAATGTACAACTTGCAAATGATAATAAATGTTATTCGATGAAATATTCAGGCTGGAGAATCACTCTCTCTCTCTCTCTCTCTCTCGTCTCTCTCTCTCTCTCTCTCATAAGTTAACATATGATAAATGTTTTTATATAATTATTTTGCATGTAAGAGTAGGATAGTCTGGTTATCAATATACATAGTGGAGTATATAACAGATGCATTAAACATTTAGTTACATGCACATAATAGTAATATGCAACTATCTGCCTATTATATTACATGCATGTAATGAGTGGTACTCTGATTTCCAGGCAAGAAGGGTCGCTGGCCAAATCAACCTGGATACATTCCAACATTGTTTCCTGCACGTCAGAGAACATTGAAACAACGGACGTCGCAGACTTCAACGAGAGCAGTTGTCCAGTCTCCTGCTTCACCAGCCAAGAGAAGACGACTGTTTGGACCCATAAAGAAAGTTGCCAAGACTACAAAGGCTATACCCCATTCCCCAGTTGTCCAGTCTCCTGCTCCACCAGCCAAGAGAAGACGACAGTTTGGACCCATAAAGAAAGTTGCAAAGACTACAAAGACCCATTCCCCAGAAGAAGATCCATCACCAACACCCCATTCACCATGCTCACTGGACCCCAGAGAAGACCTTTCTCCAACTGATACCACTAGTACCAGCACACATGATGACGACCAGTCAACTGCAGCAATCCCCAACGCGCTTGGTCATATGACCGAACATGACTATATATCAACAACCAATGACAGCGAAGAATACAGCCCTGAAGTGATTCAATTACACAAGCACGTTCATGCTTTGTCTGAGGAAGTTAACCAGTTGAAGAGTAGAGTATTTAGTCTGGACTCGTGTAAGGACAATACTGCAGAATTCAAACGTGTCACCAGTCTACAGAACTACACTCAATTTCATTGTTTAACCACATACCTTATGAAAAGTTGTGGCGGTGCACTGAAATACTGGCATGGACAGGACACTGACCAAAATCGTCATTTTGCAGGCAAGAGACCTGGTCGTGGAAGGGCATTGTCGTTTGAAGAAGAATTGTTCATGGTTCTTCTTAAACTCAGGTGTGGACATGATAACAAGGAATTGAGTTCTAGATTTGGAATCAGTGCTAGCACAGTGTCGCGTACCTTCACAACATGGATCAATTTTCTCTCTAGCGAGTTGACAATGTTGTTTGAGATGCCATCACCTGATCGGACTTGTGTTGCCACTATGCCCTGTTTCGATGACTTTCCTGATGTACAGATTGTGCTGGACTGCACAGAGCTATTTTCAGAGATGTCATCTAATCTTCAGGCCAGGAAGGAGACGTTCTCCAACTACAAGCATCATGACACAGTGAAGTTTCTAGTTGGGTTATCCCCATTCCAAGCCATCAACTACGTGTCAGAAGCTTGGGGTGGCCGAGCATCGGACAAACACATCACCATGAACAGTGAAGGTTTATTGACAAACCTCCCTAGTGGTTCAAGTGTCATGGCTGACAGAGGGTTCCTCGTAACTGAAGAACTGAAAGAGTTGGGTGTAAATCTGATTATGCCACATTTCAAAGGAAGGAACCGGCCACAGATGTCAGAAGCAGAGAGCACCAAGTCCGCCAAGATCAGTCGTGCCAGAGTGCACATTGAAAGAGCCATACAGAGGATAAAAACATTCCAGTTATTGAAACACTGTGTAACCCTAAAGCAGAAAGACTTGATTCAACAAATTTTCAAAGTTTGTGCTTATCTTACAAACATGCAATCTCCCATTGTAAAATGTTAAGATTGACCCCACCCATGGAATTCAGCATCAGTTGCTTCTCCAACACTGGAATGAATTGTCTGTAACTTGCACTTTTTAAGATGCTGTGCCATTACCGGCATTCATGGTTCAGTACCAGTGCTCACAGATTATCCTCTGGCTTAAACTTGCAAGCAATACATGAGTGAAATATTTGTATACCTAAAGATGACTTCTCGTAAGTCAATTTGAAACAAATGATCAACTGGTACTTCTGGTGCAGCATTGTGTACTAATTGATCCAAAGACAATGGAGATAGGTTTCATATGATGTCAAGTTTATTATCTTGCTCATTTCATTTAAACTGACAATCATAATAACAAAAAAGTATAATGTATCTTATGCTTAAGGCACTAAAGTGTATTTTAAAAGAAGCCAAGTACATGTACATTGATGCTAGAGAAAACTATAGGTAGTGATGCTTGTACCATTATATCATACATGGAATTGTCCATCATCAATGTCTATGCATATGTCATGTATACATATCCTTATTATATACAACTTATGAAATCATTTTGCAATGGAATAATAAATTCATACTGACGAGTCCTTTAAATTTTTGTTCCTGATTCAGGCAAACGGGTTACTTCTATGATCAAAATATTTATGGATTTATTGCAATGGTCATTCATCACGTTAAACATTTGAAAGTGGCAAGATCATCTTTACATATAGGTCAAATGTTACGAACAACATGGTTATTACAATATATTTTCAAACCACAAATGGTTGTCATTTGTGACTGTGTTATTTAATTATAGTAGATTTCTTAATACATCATATGTGTACCAAAATAAGGAAGCAAAAATGGTAATAACTTGACAATGAATATGATCTGGCCACTTTGAAAGCATACTATGACAGATAGTATTTAATGGACAAACACATTTCTATCCGAAACTATTTAGATGTGTCCACCTAAAAGTTGTTATTTACTGATGTATGTATACTATACTGCGAGACAAAAAAGGAACGCATATGTTCCTGAGCGGTTTTGTGACATACCCAATACAATTACAATGCCCAAAGTTTTGCTTGAAGTGCACCCTACTTTCAACACAGAACATGATTACTTTTGACTAATCAAATACACCCGTCTTAAACAAGGCATACTATCACAGATGGTTGACTTAGATATAGGTCAAACAAACTTCTATCTGAGACTACTTAGGTTTAAACAACCATAAATATCTGTGATATTATGCTTATAATAGTGGCAAGGAACCCTACAATATCTAAACATTACATATTCATATTACTGAAATAGTATACTGTATCTTCCTAAAATTGCTGGTGTTGCTTCAAATTTGACCACACACACACTGCACATAATTTGATAACGAATTGTTTCAACTGTCACAGAATAGTGTCAAAGTAATAATATTTACACCTGCCTTTTCACACAATCATTGTTTATGTTCAGGCATATCGCTTCCAAACACTATCATCCAAGATAGTTCCAAGTTCAACAAGTATCATTACATTCTCGACACAGCCAGATATCCTCGGCCAGAGCATCCGAGTATCCAACACATGGCCAACAAAACCACTTGTTTTTAGAGGAGCAGTTACATTTGTCACAATCGCATCCTACAGATGCGTTGCTGTTGTCAGCGCGAATGTCGTTGGCTTCAGGGAGAAAGGTCTTGCAAATTTCACAGGTAACCACTGTTGTCACATGTGGCTTGTCAGATGCCTCCACAGGCAGCATGTTCAGAATACGGCTTGTCAGTATCTCGGGGACAACATACACCGCGAAAAATTCTTGCAAGTAGTTGACAGCCTTGTTCCAATGACAACTGCTGAAGGGGACCGTCATGATCTCCAGGGTTTTCTTAGTGTACACTACAAACTCGCATGTTGCAATGCTGGTAACAGCCATTGCCCCCTGGACCTGGTCATAATAGGCACTGTCCTCTTTCAGAGATAGGTTGAAATCCGAGGACATCTCCAAGTAGTTTATCGTTTTTTTCTCCGATTGCCTGACGCACACTAATGTCTTTACTTGCATACGAGACATTTTATTTCTAAAAGTCTGTCTTCGTGGCAATCACATCTCACAATCCCATCTGGACTGGCACGGAGAATTGGCATCACAGGATGGACATGAAGTCCTGTAAGATCCACATGTAGATTCTTGTACTTGCTTTTCAATTGTAAAATGTAGCTGTCACGAGCAACAGATTCGTACCTGATACCATCTTTCAGTGGCCTTGTTGAGATGGTTACCTCTTTGGCAATGACTAAATCTGGGTGAAACTCATCAAGCCTCATCGGCCAGCTGAGTGGGTGGGGTGACGAGGGATTATGATGTTGTACCCTTGCGGAACCGGCTGGGATCGAGGGCATCGACAGCAGGTGGTATAAATGTAGTTGCTGCTAGCAGGCCTGCACGGAGGGTAGCGACTTGTTCAGCAGTTGGGGGTGTTAGTACTCTGTTGCAGAAATCTTCCAAAGTCTTCTGCAGTACGACGCCTCTTGTTTGGCTGGTTGGTGTCACCAATATAAGAAAAATGCTTCGGCTTGACAGCAGCTCCTGAAAGTAATGCATCACTTTAATATAGAAATCCTTTAATGAAAAATAATGTATTTAGGAAGAGAGAAAGTTTAATTTGATCACGGTTTGTCGACATATTTCTTGGTCCAACGTATTTCACGTGAAAGTATGCACATTTTGATTGGTCTACACTTACAAGCTACAAGGTGGAAAGTTGAGACGTGTATTGGTTTTAATATTGTCAAGATTGATATGCGCAGGAACAATATGTTCCTGTATGCGAATACCAAGGGGAGGAATAGTGGATGGTTTGTGTTCATACAGAGCAGTGTACTCTGGATGAAAACCGCAGTCATAAGCTGG
>JAULBP010002682.1:0-14258 GCA_032355345.1 Lepetodrilus pustulosus
TACTACTGATGATGATGATGATGATGATAATAATAATGATGATAATGATTAGACTACTATTACTACTACTACTACTACTAGTAGTAGTAGTAGTAGTAGTAGTAGTAGTAGTAGTAGTAATAATAATAATAATAATAATAATAATAATCATAATCATAATAAAAAAGGTTTTAAAATAGTTTAAGTATTCCAGTTTTTTTAAATAAGAAATTAAAATTGATTCGATTCGTTCACGGATTATGGTCATTCTACTAATTATTTTTAGAATATAATCTTATAGAAACTATTAGGAAGTCATAGAAACGGCATAAATAGTATAGTAACGAGAACTAGCGAATTTGTTTAAATTTGTATTTGGATTAATAATTATGAAATACTTGGTTTAGACTGGACTAAAAACCCTTTTATACTATATACTAGTATTAGAATATTGGTTACAATGCTTCATTTGTCTTTAATTGTAGGATATTATTTCAATGTAGATAAAATCTGAATATAAAGTTATGATATATATATATCATATATATTTATATATATATATTATTATCATCATGGACATTTCAAGAATACCAATTTGCAATATTTAGAGTTCTAACCTGATCTGTTTTGGTTGTAACTTCCGGTGGACATGTTGTAACCTCCAGTGGTCCAGTTGCCACTATCAGTGGTCCAGTTGTAACCCCCAGTGGTCCAGTTGTAACCATCAGTCGTCCAGTTGTAACCCCCAGTCGTCCAGTTGTAACCTCCAGTTGTGTTATATCTTGAACTATTTGAGTTGTAACTTCCAGTAACGAAGTCGTAACTTGCAGTGGTGTCGTAGTAATCTGTAATGATTAGTATTTGTATTAGTATTAGTACTACACGACATGCATACCTCAGTCAGTGAAATGTTAAGATATTTAAAATACGGATGAAACTGCAGAATATCCTTGGTTTCAATGCATATCAGGGGTTTCAATGCATGCCATGGCAATCTATAAAACATGTAATCATAGTACGTCTTAAAATTCAAGCCTGCATGTATTATGTTGACATGAATAATTATGCGTTCTATGTTGAATTCCATGTTGGATGTTTATTAATTTTTTTTAAACGATCTCTTAATTAAAATAATTTCCCAATAACCCAGTAGGAATAACTATATAAACTCACAAGCTTGACGCCTATGTCGATTTGGTTTCTGAAATTAAATTAAATGCGTATTAATTACAGAATAATGAACCAATTGATAAAGCGTTCTATTAGAGTCTGTAGATTACACAATGCACATATTACAGAAGATATTGGTAATGATGTTTTTCTGCCGTTCCGCTTTAAAAAAGTGAAGACAATACAAATGCATGCTCAATTTCCGTAATGTAAAATAAGTAAAAACAATCCGTTAAAATTTACAAAAATGAAGAAGTGTTCCAGTGAAACTTACAGTGAGAGCTTTTCCTTCAATGAAGGCAAAGCAGATCAGGAAAACGACGACAACATACAACGAAGACATGACGATATAAGAGAGGAACCTTGGCTCAAACCTACAGTCGTCTCAAAATCTACACTTTATATACTGTGGTTAAACTATTGATTCATTTTGGATTAAGTGTAGTTTATTTAATTGTAATTGATTTTTTGAAAGGATAATTTACATGCAGTCATAAATATTGTCACGTCTTGGTAATTAACGCGCAGGTGATGCATGCGTGGTATATTTTGAGTTGTTTGTTTCAGCAATGTGTATGTGGGTGTGCAGGCGTCGATATAATTAAATACCTTCTATTACTTACTCTGCCAAATATATCAGTGGCATTCACACGTAACGCTGACAATGCAATACTGACACCCTCACATAATCGTTGGAGAAATACACAATACAATTCACTACATATGCACGCGTCTAAGTTTCACCTGTGCAGTAATTAGAAATACGTGATGATATTCCTGACTGCAAGTACTTCATCCTCACCAGGTTTGATGACATTAGACTTCAATCAAAAGCGAATCAATAGTTTAGCCACGGTATCTAAGGTGTAGATTTTGAGACGACTGTAGGTGTGAGCCAAGGTTCCTCTTCAGACCGTCATGTCTTCATGTTGTCGTCTTTTTCCTGGTCTGCTTTGCCTTCATTGAAGTAAAAGCTTTCACTGTAAGTTTTACTGGAATGCTTCTTATAGTTGTTTTAAGAAACATTATTATTATTATTTTAACAGATTCATGTTTTTACTTACTTAATAATACGGAAATCCAACATATAATTATTTATCTTCAACTTTTTCTCTACCTGGAAAGACAGACCAAAAATACTTACCGACATTTTCTGTAATAATTATGTACATTGTGTACTTTACAGACGCTAACGGAAAGGTCCATCAGTTGTTTCATTATTCTGTAATTAATCTTCAATTAATTTAATTTAAAAAACCAAATCGACATAGGCGCCAACCTGTGAGTACTACTACATATACTACACTATTCCTATTAAATTATTGACTGTGGTTACCTGATTTAAAATTAAAATTAAGTAACAAAATATGGAATAATGTATGTAGAATTAATTAATTTAATAACGTGTTTCGATCAATTTTTTTTTTATATAGATTACCATGACGTGCATTGACACCTCTGCTTGCCCTTGGTAGATTATCGCGGCAAACACTATAGAAATGCAACAAGTATATTCTGCAGTTCCTTCAATTCATACTTAAATACATTTCACTGACTGATGTATGCATGTCGTGTAATACTAATACTAATACTGATACTAAAAAACTAATATTAATCGTATGTACAGTTATTTGCAAACTGAATAATAATTACAGAATACTGACTCATTCTCACGAAAGTAGGACAACTGCTGTCATCGGTGTTTCGGGAGTTATACCTGACAATATGCAATCGAAAATTAGCAAGTTTTGTAATTTATAAACAGAGGTATTCATGACAAGTATAATGGTATATAGATTGTTGGGTTTTATGTGTGAATATTGGTTTTTTTACACAGCCCTTGACATGTCCAATATGGTTAAAATGGCATGTCATCGACTTATATTGTCTATTTTAAGAATCAGAAATGCGATGAAATTCCTCACATTCAATACTCTAGGATGGCTTAAAATAATAATACCTATCCTTTATAAAAACTCAGTACGTTCCCATACGACCTATAGACCGTGTCATAAAAAATTAGTAATTTACGAGTCTCATTTTTTACTTATAGAGCATGGTTAAAAAATAAGCGAATATGATAACATAACTTAGACAAGACAAGACAAGACAAGACATAGTAAAACAATCAAATTTACGCATATACAAAAGTTTGCGTTTTAGGGCGGAAATGTTTTTTTTAATTATTTTTTTAGCGACCATGATTTTATATTTATCATTTACGGGACAACGACGGTATCCATTGCTATGGCCTCATTATTTAATTTTCATTGTAATTTGTAGACATGAATATGATCGGATACTAGGAGAATGTATCATTTTGAAAATAAATAGAACTCAACAAGAACTATTAATGAGAACCAGAAATCCACCATTATGTTTACTGGGTTCAGTATGATAATAATTTACGTGATATCATTTACGGGACATCCAACTAGTCGTTTTTCGCGTCAGGCGGGTTTAATTTTGTTACGTGGTGAACAATTACATAATTGTATATCACTTTGGATGTCCGTTCGAAAGTAAATAGCATTTACCGATACTTGCGTGCATTTGTAAAGTGGACTACGTCCCACGCGACAATCGACAACAACTTCCCAGTGTCCTACTTTCGTTAGAATGAGTCTACTACGACACCACTGCAAGTTACGACTTCGCTAGTGGAAGTTATAACTCAAATAGTTCAAGTTCCAAGTTACAACTGGACGACAGATGGTTACAATTGGACAACGGGGGGTTACAACTGGACCACTGCCGCACTGGAGTTTACAACTTGACAACTGGAGATTACAACATGCATACCGGAAGTTACAACGGGAAGTTATGACTTGACCAGCGGAAGTTACAACCAAAGCAGATCAGGTTAGAACTCTAAATTGCAAATTGGTGGCCTTGAAATGTCCATGGTGGTAATAATATATCACAACTTTATATTCAGATGTGATCTTAAATGCTAAAAATGTATCTCTACATTGAAAAATACATCAGTGGCATTCTCACATAACACTGACAATGCAATACTGACACCCTCACATATTCAGAGGTACTGATTACGTTATCACTTCATCTACCCCTGGCTCACATCCAGGACAAAACGCGCGCAATAATCCAACCAATGAAATCATTTTCCCGATGAAAACGCCGTAAAAACTATCCAATGAACTAGATGTTATCACTGTTCTATTTATAGCTCCTAAACGGACGCTTTGCCCTAGATGTGTGCCAGGGGTAGATGAAGTGATAACGTAATCAGTACCTCTGGAGTGCGAGGGTGACTGCCAATAAGATTATGGATACAGTGTCCCCTCGATATAACACTGAGGTTAGTAGTAGTACCTGCCTTATACTATCTTACAGGGAAATAACGAAAATAACAATGGGATCCACGTCTGACCCCGAGTTATATCTGAATCTGCGGTGCATCGGACAGTGTTATATCGAGGGGACACTGTACATGTATTGATGAAATGCTAACTGAAAACTGCTTAATGTTTTAAAATGCGAACATGCTAGTGTGCGGTTGATGAAATTAACATGTGCTCGTGTGCGGTTGTAGTTGTACAGAGATACACTGGAGTCTGTGAACATACAAGTAATAACAGTATCGGAGAATCGCTGTGTGAAGTAAGTGGAACAATATGCCAAATGTGTCTTTTTCTTGGGTGAAACTTGTGCTTTCAATGATGTGTAGAAGTAGATGGTTTAACATGAACTCATACAAAGCTTTGTACAACATTTGCTGTTTAATAATATAATAATATATAATATATACTAGTAATCTATTTATATACCGTAGTGCCGAGTTCCAGCTTGGCTGCTCACAGGCGCTTAGATATGATTGGTTGTGTGGCAATCTGTTTGGATTATTTTATATGTTCGTCATTGTTTACTTGTCATTCCACTGTACAGGCATTCCATAATTGTTTTGTACTCACAATCATTGCTCAACATCACCAAATAATGCTCTTGGACGTTTACTTATCAAAATCATCATGCATATCCTACTTTCTTGCTGTATTATCAAATACTTAAATTTTACGTAAATATTACAATGTTTATGGTGTCCCAGAAGTTGATAGCGTTGACAATATTAAGTCCTCACTTGGCAGAAGGACATAGTTCAGTTTAGTTGTCAAGAGGACATCATCTCTATCTGCACATGTTCTTTGCTTGTTCATTCGTCTCATTAAATTTCTATGGTTGGAAATATAATTTCCTTCAAGTTAAGTAATTATTTATGCAGTCAATGAGAAGCAAATTCGATCTTCAGAATAAAGAACTGTCATTTTTAGATATTGAACGTGTGCTGGTCATAAAATATTGCCATACTCAAAGAAAAATGTCTCTTTATATGTATACGTAAATAGTTCTTTTATGGACAGGCAGATTATAGTTTGTTAAATAAAAAGACTTTCACTCCCACCCGATTGTGCAAAATTGTCCACAAAGATGAAAAACTCGATAAAGGTTTATAGGGATTATGAAGTAATTCTATTTGTTATTGACCTGGATTCATTTGATTATCATACATTCAAATTTATATCACTTTTTCACTACCAAATTCCTTTTGACTGGTCTATGGCAGGGAAATTGATTGGTGCCATTGCGTGCATGTATTATTTAAAACTATTCAATTTGGCCTTCCAGAATTGCAATATTTGGTAGTGCTTTCTTACCCATCAGAGAACAAGTTTACAATAATGTATCATGAAACACAAGTATCGCTATTGAATAGGAAGTAGTAGATACATTATGTAAATAATTCATAGAATTCTTGTACGTTTTTTTATTTGTCCGTAATGTTCAATGTGTAATGTACAACTTTCTACTTTTAAATACAGTCAGACCCTGTTATAACAGTCTCCATTGTCCCGGCTTCTCTGCTTACAGTTACCGGTCAACTTTTAATAATTACGGATTTCCTGCTATATACTATAACTCGATGAATGATTAATCTGATGATCCAGTTGTTTAGCTTACCAGTCACATTTTGACAAAACCGGAAGTGTCCGGTATATAACGGGGTACGACTGTATAGGATGTCACTTTGGTTCTGGATGATAATAATATGCAAATTTATCGTGATGTCCCAATTTTTAGTATTTTTATTAAATGTCATATTTTCGTTATTAAAGGCATAATATCAGATATGTATGGTTGTTTTGGATTTGTTCTTAGCTACAACTGCAAAGTAAATTCACTTTACATACATATGATCATGTTTGTATTTCCAAAAACCTTTCCCCTGCTGTATGGTAGGGAAAATTCATTGTCATCAAACTGTTTTGGATTTGCCAATTCTTTTTGCTTCATTTATATTAATGCAAGGGCAAAAAATATTGTCAGTGTTTCACATATCAAGTGGTGCATCAAAGACAAGATATTTATTGGTCTGTAACCTTAATTCATATTAAATATGAAATTTGTATCAACTATCATGTATTGGGGAATAAGTGCATTAGTAAATAACAACTTATATTATATAGGTCAATCAGCCGTGATAGTATGCCTTTAATGAGTACCGTAATTGTTCATTGATGAATTGTACACAATTGTTTTGAAGTCTCCAACTAGGGGCAGATTATCTGCAACTAGGGGTGGATTAGGTGGGGGCTCACCCAAATTACACTCACAGAATTGGAAAATTTTATTTAATAAACACATTATGGGTTGGGTTATAACACATGATATTGACAAAGATGTATTCCGAAAGGCATCCTAAACATTTAATAAAATAGTCACTGAAATTATGAGCCCTCACTAAAATACACCTTGAGCACCCCCTTAAAATGAAAGTTTGGATGTGCCCATGTCCCAACTACTGTATAAAGATGTATAAATAAAATATTATATTATATATACATTATTGACTTGTTTCTGTAATGGTTTTTTATGTTGACTTTTCACTCGCCTAACCCAGTAAGGTTGTGTCAATGTTTTATGTACATACCTACATAGATGGGGTTAATAATATAGAAGTAAGGTTGTGTCAATGTTTTATGTACATACATACATAGATGGGGTTAATAATATAGATGTATGGTTGTGGGCACTATGTGAAATGTTGGAAATTTGTTGGCGAATACATTACCTGTATATTTGATGTTGTGTAACAAGTAGACTAGAAGGCAACGTTAATCATAAGCAATTTTATTGGTATGAATCTTTTTAATGAAGCATGTAAATTGTTCGGCCAATGGAAAACCGGTTCACATGAGCAACATGCAATTCATACAAGGGTAAATAACTGCACAAACTGTCATTCCAGATAAGAAAATTTTTTACATAATAAACTTTAGGTGTTGAGCAGAGCATACAGCATGCACCATAAAACATAGCTCCTGCAGCGACACTCTGAGACGCTCCTAGAGGGACACTCCTAGACGACACTGTTGTTGGTGTAGCAGCTAAGTTCAACTTCCTCACTTCCAATAACTTAGGCATCTGCCAACCTAGTAATTAGGACAGCACTACTTCCATCCTACGTGTGTTTGTCTGTCGTTATCTACAGCAATGCTCTGAGTAGACCAGTAGGCATTGTAGACCAGTAGGCATGGTAGGGAGCCAGTCATGCTTTCCCATTTATAAAGAGTAACAATGAAATTGAAACATCTTGTAGACTAAAGTTGAAAATGACAGCCGGGAACATGTTAAAAAGATTAACTAAAGAAAATGTTGCACCATAGAGCTGTTAGTGTCCAGTACTGTCGTATCGACACAGCAACTCTACAAGAGTTCCATCACTAGAGCTGTTTGTGTACAGTACTGTCGACACAGCAACTCTACAAGAGTTCCATCACTAGAGCTGTTTGTGTCCAGTACTGTCGACACAGCAACTCTACAAGAGTTCCATCACTAGAGCTGTTTGTGTACAGTACTGTCGACACAGCAACTCTACGAGAGTTCCATCACTAGAGCTGTTTGTGTCCAGTACTGTCGACACATCAACTCTAAGAGAGTTCCATTACTAGAGCTGTTTGTGTGCAGTACTGTCGACACATCAACTCTACGAGAGTTCCATCACTAGAGCTGTTTGTGTCCAGTACTGTCGTATCGACACAGCAATTCAACGAGAGTTCCATCACTAGAGCTGTTCGTGTCCAGTACTGTCGACACATCAACTCTAAGAGAGTTCCATTACTAGAGCTGTTTGTGTCCAGTACTGTCGTATCGACACAGCAATTCAACGAGAGTTCCATCACAAGTACAGAAGTGGCAGTCAAGTACTGACATCACCATTACGTTTGCCGACATTGAGAGCCGCTTTCAGGATTATTTCACTCATATCTCATCTTGTCAGTTTACGACAGGATAAGCCGTAAGCAGAGCATTGTGATAAAGCTGCAAGAATTGGCTGGAACTGACAAACCAATGATGCAGGTTCAAACATTGATGATCTATCTGTGTTAGCACCTGTACCATCTGGCTACTCAAGTTACAGTTAGGTCGTCATACTATGTCATACACAAACCACAGCACAGGTAAGCTGTAACCATGCAGGGCTCTAGACTAACATTGGCCGACAGACTATTGGCCGACAGACTAACATTGGCCGACTTACAGGGGCAAGTATAATGGCACTGGGGACATTGTAAAATATGCATCACCTTTGGTGCCTTTACAACTTGCCCTGACAAGCCCTGTGGGCATCTAACTCAAAATGTTAGTCTGGAGCCCTGCATAGGAATGCAACAGTAGTAAATTGGTTATGTACGTCCATTTGCATTTCGACAACAGTTGTTTATTAATCACAACAAATCGACGGTCAGTATCTTTACAAATGGGTGAAAGATTCCCAGAGACGTTACACTACATAATCACTCTGACTCAATCCCTACTTCATAAGTTCATATAGGAATTCTGAGTTGATTACTTCATGTTTATGTACGATTATGCTATGAAGAGAAAATACTGAAAATGTAAAATAATATGCACAGACACGACAATTTAAATTTACCTTGAACGCATGTGGCGACTGTCAAAAGTGTTGTTCAATTGAAACTGCTGGTGTTGATGATAATAATCTTATTATCTACCATAGTTCTTTGCATATCAATATTAGATGTATGTTACCTGTATCCTGATTATCTCTACATGAATATAAAATTAGAACATCCTAAAAGTTTGAACCAAAGTTGTCACCAGCTAGTTATCATCATATTACTATGGCTGACTTTGCAGGTACATCGGCAAAGTGAAATTTCTTTGATGCTAGAACTACGACTTTCATAAAATACTCATGCACTTAGGATAATCAAATTGGATTCAATTTTAGCATATTCACTAAAATAAAATCATTTCAAAATCGATGACCAAAGAAATTCCTGTTTGGTGATAACATTCAAATTGATCGAGTAGAATTCACTCTTGTTGAAATCAGCAAGTTTCAGCAGCCCTAAAAGATGGATGCTAATGGTGCTTTGGTGTGTTGTGTTGTGAACTGAATGTTACGATGCATTGGGGTCTAAAATATTGGCCTGTATTGTAAACTACTAGCAGGGTTCAACATTAACTTTTTGAGGCACCTGTCCCTGTGTCCTATCGGACATGTAACTGTAGGTAAAAGGCTTGTTAATCTGGAATAATTCACCTGTCCACCTGTGAATCGTACCTGTCCCAGACAGATGGACAATCCTTACTGTCGAGCCCTGTAGTAGTACATGTAATATCACACACCATGTATAATAATGACTAAGTGCCAAAATTGGCTAAAACGTCCAATATATTATTTGATTGAATATTTGTTTTCTTTTCATGAAATGCATGCATTTAAAAAAAATAGATCTACCGTATTATGCATTTTGTAAGTAACATATTTATTAAATATCAATATATGCCAAGAGATTGGCGAAAATGTCCGTGAAAACGTCCCAATATGGCAAAACCGTTCAAACTAAAAAGTAATTTTGTGGCATTTGATGATAACATGTCAACCTTGAACTTATTTCAACATTGACTGGTTCAACTAGAATTGAGGAAAACTATCTTGCTTGTTAATAATTGAATTAGTAATTACTGATACATGTATCTAAGAGACCGAAAGGATTCTAAAACTTAAAAATAAATATTTTACCGTAGTGGCAAATCATATACATTGGACATTTTCGCCAAATTTGGGATGTTTTCACCAACTTATTGGACGTTTTGGCGGCGAGACGTTTTAGCCATACCCTGTAATACCACACACCATGAATACTATACTACTCAAAACAACTTCAGGGATTGCTGTCATCACGGTTATATGTCTGTCTACTCCTGCCATGGACATAATCATTAGTGATAATGCACCACAGTGTATATATTGTACATATCACACACATTATTCTAGCCTATTCATGGTTCCATTACCCATATTGAGAGATTCTATACATGCATTGCCAATTTGGGAAAAGCATGTTAGTAAAAGTGACATTTAGTGAGTTACCATAGATAGACATCCATTGGGCTGCTTCCCAGCACTGCTGTGTTAATAATTGTCACAATAATAACAGGTCATTTATTTTTAGAGAAACAGACAAAGGGACATGCCTTTTCCAATCCAAGACATCTTAACAACACCGACAACCCATTCTACCTAACCTGCTAACCAGAGTTGGAACGTAAATGTTGATAATGGGATACATTGTGATGGAAAGATTCTACCTGTAAACATGGTAAAGGTCAAACTTGTTGAGAAGAGTTATCTGTAAACAATAGTTACGACTGAGGAAATACAATCTGGACTACCAGTATTTTCACAACCAACTGTAAAAACAGGTGTACACAAAATAGCAATATATAACTACATGTATAACTAACTGGTCTGGTATAACTACATGTATAACTAACTGGTCTGGTATAAATACATTGAAGACAAAGGAGGCTATATCAGCAATACTGGACATGTAGGATATCTGGCAAGATTTATTCATTTTCAACACCAATAGAAAAACGTGTATACTCATTGCATGCATGCACCCACCCACAGTAATACAGTGACACACCCACACACAGTGACACACCCACCTACCCACTCAACCACACACACACTTATACGATAAACATTCTTGGGAAAGACTACATTTGTTACACATTATATGCTCAAAGTTTAATAAAAAATTGTTTTATAATTATACTTAAACTATAAATTAAGATAACATGCCATCCAGATATCTGGATATAGGACCACTGTGGTGAATACATTCTGCTCAAAACAAGGTTTTTAGAGTATGGTATACAATAATTAAAAAATGTCACATTTTAAAATAATGTCATACATATCCCAATAAACCTTTCATTCCGGTATCTCATATTCACTCCATGCTAAAAACAACCTTGTTTACCACGGAGATTGTCATCCTAACTATAAGAATCCATTGTAGTAAAAAGTAAAAGATACCATAAAATATTGAGTCAGCTGGTTTGATGACGTTGATAGAAATATAAAAACATTCTGATGTTGGCTGGACCACAACACTGACATACAGTGTCCCCTCGATATAACGTTGAATTTGGGGTCTGTGACATACCCCCCACCTTGTAGTACCCGCCTTATACGATAGTACATGTAAATAACAAAAATAAAAATGGGATCCACATCTGACCCCGCCTTATATCTGAATCCGCTGAGTATCGAACAGTGTTATATCGAGGGGACACTGTACCATGTAGCATGTATAAAGTCATGTATTATGAAGAAATATGACAAGAACAACACAGAAATTTTCCATATACGGACATCCTCATCTGTTTATGAGCAGGTATTGTTTGATGCTGGTGGGTAGAGGCAGACCGTCAATCCTCGCCCAGAACTTCTTACCATTCGACAGTTTAATAATATGAGATCGGAGGACTCGCTTACACTGGTGGCGAAGTGAGTGTGGCATTTTAGACTCTGCGTCCAGAAGTTCCACGATGTCGTCATCAATGTCGCTGTTTTGTAATGCCATGCGGACAGAACGAATCTGAGGCGGCGACACGCCCGCCATCAACACAAGCTTTATTATTTCAACGTTTCCATGTTTTGCCGCCCAGAAAAGCGGCGATTGTTCTGCGGGTGAATACGGACCCAATCCTCCTAAACTGCTCCCGTGGATGATGAGTGTCTTGAGGATGATGGAGCTGACACGGTACATGAACGCCGCCAGGAGGGGGGTGCAGTTGTACTTGTCCGTCTTGTTGACGCTAGCACCATTAGCAATGAGATACTCCACCAGATCTGGCATCTGTTGTCGTGACGCCACCCACAGTGCAGTGTGTCCCAGATTATCTGCAGCGTCAATGTCGGCGCCCTGAGACACTAACGTCAACACTCCCTCCAGGAAGTGCATGCGACATGACGTCACGATTGGTGGCTCCACGCGACTGTAACTGTCCTTGCTGCTCATGTTTAAGTCAATGTTCTTCGTTTTCTCGTGGTGTCGTATGAATAGATGAAATATGTCAAAGTGTCTCTTGTACAGTGTCAGAGACAGTGGCGTCATATCTTTGATATGATAGTTTAAGTCTAGATCTGGGTAAGACAAAAGCAAATTGCGAACAGATGTCAAAGATCCTTCCTCAATTGCAGAAAACAGATCATACGAGAGATACGACTGGACATATCTGTTTGACGTCTCGAATGTTGTCTGTGTGCTGTTTGGAGACTTACACTGCACCACTTCTTTCTGCACTGCCACCTTGGCTACGATTGTTGCCTTGGCAACAATAGCAGCTATCTGAGACATGTAGACAACAAAACACAAAACACAGTATTAAACTGGAGGACAAGATTATAGGCAATTCATATATGCCTTTCCTTTAAGACTATTATTGTACACAGTACTCGTTTTAAAACAATTGTTACAATTACACTCCAATTTCTATCTTTTATAATTTTTACATGTTCCAGAAACTTCTCATCAACTGTTAGTAGACATGTGACGGTGTTTGTGACTCGCCAACAGGAGAACGTCGCGCGACACATTCATAATCATAGTAATGTCCCCCGTCCCCTGCAGCCAGTCGTCAGCTCCATTTGTCATCAGGCAAGTCTCACGACCCCGGGTCTGTGCCCGTCACAACAACAATCCGGGCTGGGGCCATTTAACCCCAAACACGATTCAAGACGCGATTTTCTGCTAGTGCATGGTTTTTGCATCCGTACGTCATGAAAATATACTTCCCATCAGAGCTGTCAACTGTGCCAAAGTTGATATGAAACCCGGAAGTGCAAGAACGTCATTAGAAATGCTATTTTCTTACAACTAACAATATTACGTTGAAAGGTGTTGCACATAATTTCAGTGACAACAGTACTAGTATTTTACTGCATTTTTTGTGTGATAAAGAATACAGTAGTTAACATCATTCTAGTGTCAATTTCAAGTGTTATAATCCAACCATTAATAATAAAAATAATTAACCTCCCTCACCCCGGCCTAAATATACTTACTTACCCCCAATGTTTTTTTTTGTTTTTTTTTAGATTTAAAAGTGGTAAATATATTTTTTAAAAATCGAAAGATATTACTTCTGACCAATATCTTTGACAATGACTATATATTGTTTATATTGTGACACAGACAAATTTAAATGTGCATAAGTGCTGTTTCTTCTTAAATGACGTAACGCTCTCTCTGCTGTAAGCAACCGGAGATGTCATAAAGAGGAGTGTCAGGTTAATCCAGCAGGGAGAGGGTTAAGCATATTGGATGATAGCATAAATAGAATCTCACCCGAGTATGTTTTGATATACAGTAGTTGTTATCCTACTCGTTGATAAAAGTAAAGTAAATAGAAGACTTTGCCAACGTCATAGGATAAAAACTTTCGTATTTCACTATCACGATAGTATTGCGATAGTGAATAGCTCAGTACTATCACGATGCTATCACAAGTTGACAAACATATCTCGATAGTATCACGATAGTACTTGAGTATGCAAGATGAATGTTAAAAAAATGCTACCCAGTAGTATAGCTATAATCTGTTAATTAATTAAAGGCAATTTTTTTTTGTTTTGTAATGGGGTTTATAGTCGCTTTCTAGAATCTTTCACTAACATCACGACTAGTCAGTTTAGGGCAGGAGGAAACCCGCAACATCCGTAGCGCTGAATGTTGCAGTAAACCTGCGAGCACCGGCTGGTA
>JAULBP010002793.1:0-14258 GCA_032355345.1 Lepetodrilus pustulosus
AATACATAATTTCTATTAGCCCTTAGGATACCTTTAGCATTGGCACAAATTGCCCGGGCTAACGGGCTAGTGTTAATCTCTATCCCTGATTGTCACAATCCCTTGAGAATGAATTCAGCCATACTGATCCATTGTCTTTTAGCATGCCTTCGGGAATTTACATTATTATTATTATTATTATTATTATTGTAATTATTATTGTAATTATTATTACTATTATTGCTATTCTTCTTCTCTCTATTGTTATTGTTGCACTTAGTTCTTGTCAAAGCTCTCAGGGAAATTGTTTCGATTTAAATTATTATTTTTCTTTTTTTTAAAGTTCCATTTTAAAAACAAAACGATCAAGAGAATAAATTAAAAATTAAAAAGAGTTCCACAAAACGTCTCCGACAAGGATTACACCATGCTAGCTCATTGTAAGAGTCTGAGAGTATTACAAGGTAGGCAGCAGAGTATATATCCACCTTTCCTGTGGGGATAAAACATTCCGGATCCATAACATGTGCAACACTGAGATGAAGAATACTAGGGCTGAAATCATTAGCTTTATTCAGCTTACATCATATTTATACAATAATTGCATGTTAAGACACGTATACACAGGACTATGTACCATATACCCTAGCCTGTAGGCTTGCTACATGACATGTTAATACAGACAGACTTAACTTGTCAATATATTTCAGAACTGGACAATGCAAATCATGTACTGCATACATAACTCTGAACACTTAAACATGACTGCATTTTGGTACAGAACAGCAGAATATAAATATATCTGAAACAAATATATCTTAAACTTTATTGAAGAAAATAGTAGATAAATACATACCAAGCGAGAAATAACTTCACAGAATAATATTTGTTGAAACATTTCCTGAAATGTCATCAAGAAATGTAAATATGATTTGCAACGTTGTTTTTAAAAATGCTAAATTATTTGACTATTTGACACTACACTTAATTAGTTTATAAACTGTAAACGTAAATTGATAAACGTATATGTATTTAGTAAATCATTGAGAGCAACAACTGACACAAACATTCAAACTTGGAGTTGTCACCTGGACGTGTATTTCATGTCACTTCTATATTCAATCAGTGTGATGAGAATGCTGTCCTTGTAGAATATTATTTGTGGGAATAACTGCCAAAATTATACATAAAAAATACATTCATACCTTCATTCTTGTCAATCAGGAGACACAATTACAACTAACAACAGTTGACATACATACAATAGTACACATACTTGCTACAATTTAATTTATCTGTATAAATCATTCTGTCTGATTTTTGTAAAAAATATATTACAACTTGACAGCATATTTGTGTAGCATAATTGATACCTCACATTGTCATTAAATATATATAGTTTTATCAAGATAATTTTCTTGAATGCATATATGTAACACATACTACTGCTAGCAGTCTACACTGACATATAAAATATACAGTAAAAGGTATACACACAGGTTGTAATGTTGTTATCATGCAAAGAGATTAGCACCGTTCATGCTTATAAACTGGAATAGAGCCCCCCACACACAGCCTTCTAATCTGAAGACTAAATTACTCTATAGCAGTTACTAGTACTGTAATGTCCAGTACTGTTCCTCTTCTTCTGTCAATATGAACAGTGTCACTATGTGCAATGAACCCAAAACTTGAGAGAAACACCTTCGATTTAGTAGGGGGTATGACCTCTGTTCTACAGACCGATCCTAGCACTACGTGGGTCGTAACTCCCATGTACATGTATTAACGAGAATTAAGATTCTCGTAGTGCTACGAGTGTTCTGTGAATCGGAACCCATTACTTGCTAACAATATTTGTAATGACGTTTTAAGATGGTATATAAATATTTCTCAATGTAGATGTGTCCTCTGATACTGACCTGGGTATCCTTTCACGAAGCTCTTATCTACTAAGAGAGTGGTAGCGCTCTCTCTTAGCAGTGTATTAGATATCGGCAAAGAGAGCGCTACCAGTCTTAGTGGATAAGAGAACTTCGTGAAGGGATACCCTGGGACATAACGCCCACTCAATGTCAGCTTCTGGGCATGGACCAATGGTCTATACAAACCACTCACATGGTACAACATTTACTATACATGTACACTGTACTACGAAATTGGAATGCGTTACTAATCTTCTGACCTATAAACTGCACAGCATCACTTTGATTTCATACTCAAATTGTGTTTCAGATTAAGCTTGGCCCAAGGTTTGAACTTTGAACTTGGAACCCTTGTAATGCCACATGTAACATATTATTATCATCCAGACCCCAGACATGTTATATGAACACCTGAAATACTAGTATGTTGTCTGTACTTCGGTATGTGATCTGTTGATGGAACATATTGATAGGTAGAACAGATTACCAAATTCTTCTAAACTGTGTACGTTAGGCATCCAAATAATGGAGATCTGTGATTTGACTTTGTGCTATACCAATGTTTTATATTTATTTAAATATCTGAATGCAGAAATGTTAACTTTCTACCGAATTAAACTTATTATGGTTTTAAGGAATACATCTGCTTACACAGGTACATTGAGAATGCATGCAGAATTAATAGACACAGTGGTACATTAATTAATTCTCATGGAAATATCCTGAAATTCACATGTCCATTTTAACAGAGACTAAGTGTTGCCATTTCATAAGAGTGTTGCCATTTCCATAATGCCATTTAAACAAATTAAATTAAACATTCAACATAATAAACATAATTGTTATCACACATAGTGCACATTATTAATGAAAAGAAAATGTTACTTAATAGATATAAAATATGAAAATTTAAGTGTCATAAGATTTAATGGCATATAATCACAGATGATGATGCACAGCTAAGTCTAGATCTTATATTAGCTACAAATGCAAAGTACATTCATTTAATTAGTACACATTTAATCATCTTTGTATATTCGAACAAGTCTTAACTTTGCTTAGAAGACAGTAAAACCAGAATAATGTACTCTCTTGGTGCTTTATTTTCAAAATAGTGTTGTACAATTAGGAGAATAACTCAAATAATTAAAAATGGAAAACCAGCTTTCTATTAAAGTTGATTATCTGCTGGAAATACCAGTATTATCGCTCCTTTCCTCAAATTATACATTTAAATAAATATATAAATATTAACATCTTGTTGAGGAGTTAGGGCCAGTACACCTTATCTCCATTTTCCCCCAATATGTGTAAATCACAATTGAAACTTTGGAAAGCAACTAAAAATAGAAAAACTGTCTTTTTCTCAATATCCATTTGCTTGGTCATTGACATAATATATTATTTGTGAAAGATTTACATGTAGGTGATGTTTAATATGTCATAAACTCATTTTCACAAGTATTCCAGATAAGGTGTTCTGGGACCTGAAGAATAAGCAAGGTGGTTTTATTTATTGAGCACTTATGTGCTTAAATCAAATACTAGTATACATGTACATATATTTTCAGGTAGAACTCTGCTTGACCACTATAAAGGTAAACTATCTGTGATTACATGCATTTAATCCATTACAATTCAATTTTTAGCCATTAAATGATATTGATGATGATGATAATAAGGATGATAATGATAGTCATAGTCAAACTTTGGACACATTTGCTCCATAAATTGCCACATCTGGCATTTTACAATGTCATCACTGTAACAATGGTAATTCACGAATATAACAACTATTTCATTTCAATCATGAAACATATCTAATCAGCACAATTATTTCATGATAAATATAACAATTCGAAACGCATTCCTTGAAATCATCAAATAATATATATATATATATATATATTTCGAATGTCTTCCCATGTCTTTGTAAGTAGTATGTTTTGTCAAAGTGCACATACATGTGTGTGTAAATATATAGATATGCCCATAGCTATGGACTTTGCTGCCTACATCTAGCACTTTAGAGCAAATAAATGCATCTGTACATATTTTCCATAATAAGGTGGCTATTTCATTATATGAACTATAAAATATCCCTGAATACATAACAAACCTGGCCACCTTTGTCTTCATCAAGGCAGAAATGTGATCATAGCATCAATGTTTCTTTTCGTCTACTGATGGGGGATGCCTTCATGCAGAAATGTCAAAATATTTGAATAACTGTGTAGTTCCTATGCTCTTCCATAGGCTGGGATTGGTTCTTCCACTGCTCAGTTCTGGAAGCTCTTCTTGGGTCTCTAGTTCAGATAGATCCCTCTAGAATGGCTAGTTCTGATACCTCTTCAATCTGCTGGCTCTGAAGTCTCCACTGTTGGTTGGTTCTGGTTGGCCTAATTCTGATAGACTAATTCATAGGATAGTTCTGTTAGATCTACCATCACTAGTTCTGATAGATCTAGCACAGGATGACTTTGAAAGATGTTTCAGTGGCTGGTTCTGATAGATCTATCATAGGTTAGTTCTGAAATATGTTTCATTAGCTCGTTCTGAAAGATGTTTCATTAGCTAGTTTGGTTAAATCTATCATAGGCTGGTTCTAATAGATCAACCATCATTGTTTTGATAGATCTATTATAGGCTAGGTCTGAAAGATGTTCCATTGGCTGATTCTGATTGATCTATCATCAATTAGTTCTGAAAGATGTTCCATTGGCTGTTTCTAATAGATCTATCATTAATTAGTTCTGAAAGATGTTCCATTGGCTGTTTCTAATAGATCTATCATAGGCTAGTTTGGATGCGTCTTACACTTACTAGTTCTGATAGATCTACCATCAGATTAATCTGATGTTTAATCCATTGGCTACTTCAGATATCTATCTGCCCACAATGATCCATTATGGCATACAATGGCCGAGAAACCTTCCACATGAACGGATACCCTCTGCAGTTGTCACCTCTCATCCCTCAAAGAAGGAAATAGTTCTGAATCTGAAGAACAACAGATATGCTCAGGCACAAAACGTTAAATACAAATACAATGGTAGTATCGCCAGGCTATACTATCTATCATTTCCTTTGGTAAGAAGCATTCAGCTATGTCATAGTAATCCATCTTTCCTCAATGTTTTCTTCCATCTTCAATATTCTAATACACAGAGACTTTTCAAGTCTCGTAACATTCTGAGATTATTTACATTCCTGTTTTCATGATTACTACCCCATGATATGACCTCACGCTGCACATATTCATGTGTCTTTGTTCATGATTTCATGGAGAATCAATCCACATTCTGTCATGTTTCCTTTCTTTTTTTCAGATCAATTCGTTCCACAGTTTCCTTTGCCAGGCTGCATCAATCTGGGCGTTCAGATGACGTCACATGTTCGTACAGTATATGTATGCACATACACCCTCGTTATAGCACTTTTCAATGAATAATCTCCCAACAGTCTGTAATTGATTGGATCCTGACTAGTGGTGCTTCTCTGATACATAGTCGTGGCAGGATTTGCAACACAATAGTCTATAAAACTCATATTTGCAGAGTCGTGCTTGCTTCACTATTGGACATCGTATTGTATCTCTGTCTCGACAATTTCCTCCTGGGAATACACAACAAAATAGAAATTGTTAAATATATGATACAATATTTCATTGTTCACCCATTTCCCCAAAGGACATTTGAGAGCTGTTATTTTGTATAGTTGTCCTACATAAATGTGTATAATAATAATAATAATAATAATAATAATATAATAATAATAATAATAATAATAATAATAATAATAATAATAATAACAATAATAATAGCAATAATAATAATAATAATAACAATAATAATAATTAACATTCAACTTTTGAGGAAATTGTGAGTTGTATCCCCTGATTCTCCAGAATGCATACTTATTCAAACGCAGAATCAAACCTGCATTCATCATGAATTTAATTTATATTGTAAAAGTATGTACCTGTATTATTCTATAATGATACTCTGAATGAACTATCAAATAAAATCAGGTACCTATATAAACGCAAGATCATCATTAACATAGTTGTCAAATGGAAGAGTTACCTCCCTTCTACCATGCAACTATGCATCTGCTAGTCGATGGTTTATGAAAATGCTACGACTACCACTACTCAACAAAATAAATCAAGGCCGGGCAGATATTTTGTGTGTAAGCTTTCTACAAAATTTTGGAACTCAGTTTAGGCAGCTTGATGCCATTGTTCTTTATATAGATCTACTGGTTCTTGAAGAGTACCTGTAGCCTGAAGAGCCTTAGAAATGGTTTGTTGTTAAAATTATATAAAGCTACATTTATCTATCCAACAAGGCTACTGGCCCATAATTAATTTTGTTTAGTATGGTGGACCCCTTTTTAAATGGACTTCAGATATCCAGTCCCCTCGCTATCCGCACGGTTTTGCCAGGGAACCATATATCAGGCTTCCTATGTAAAACGACTCAGACATCCGAAATTCAATTATTTGCACAATTTTACCGGGAACGCAACCGTCCAGATAAACAGGGGTTGACAGTATATCTATGTATCTATGACACACCTCCTCCTGCATCCTTCTGAATGTGTCTGTTGGGTGCTCTAATGGCTGCCGGTCGCCCTGCCCGGTGACACCGATGTTTGTTGCAGGACTGTCGCTCCCCGGGTCTCAGAGACCGCGGACAGTCCGGACTCGGCTGTAGGTTCAAATCCAGACACTTGACCTCCCTGGTCTTCACCCCCGTCCCACAGCTGGCAGAACACTGAAATCAGATGAGACACGTTTTTAGATAATAATACTAGTCAGGATAATTAATACCTATAGGTGTCATGGGTAGGTGGTAGTACAATGGTTTCGGACTTCCGAGCCCCAAAGGTCCCCCAAATTTTCATTTTATGTTACAACCAAATTATTTTATGTTAATATTAATAATAATAATACAGTGTCCCCTTGATATAACGCTGAAGTTGGGTTCCATGACATACCCCCAGGATTATAGTTCCCCGCTTTATACGATAATGCAGGGAAATAACGAAAATAAAAATGGGATCAATGTCTGACCCTGCCTTATATATGAATCCGCTGTGTATCGGACCGTGTTATATCAAAGGGAGACTGCAATAGAATCCGGTAACAATACTTTCTAATAATAATAATAATAATAATATTAATAATAACAAAATTAATAATAATAATAATAATGATAATGGATATTCCTAATGCCACCAGATGCCCCCTCACCATTCCCCTGTGCTACATTATTTGTGTAATATCCTCTGAATTGCAGCTGGTGCTTTATTATTATCATTACACCTGTCAATGGATCATTGTGTACACAGTGTGCCCATCTCAACCCCATGTGCAGTATGCCACCCAAGCTCCTCTCTCATGGAACTATTTTATCTCTCTTGTTCACATTACCATTTCCTGCCTGAATGTTAAATGCACATTTTATAACTTAAAGAAACAATAATTGCCAATTGAACACTGGCAATTAATTACTACTAGAAGTAAGATTTTACTCACAATGTTTACATAAAAGCTTTATTTTTTTAAATTTCTAATCATAGTAAATATTTTAGCACAAATTCATCCAATTGATATTTTCCAAAAAATTTTACAAACCTTTCCCCAGGGTGTCATGTACCACTCGGGTCGGCATGGCGATAGCCCCGGACACACTTCCTCATTGGTTGGGCGTTTTTCTGCGACACAGTTGACCTCTGACACGATGGTGTGCAGCTTGGATCCCAGCCGCTTCATGCACACAACGTCACGTGTCTTCACCGAGTGTCCGCACGTAGCATTGCACTGATATGTAGAAATCAGAGAAACAATTTAGCATTATCACACAATACTGGACTATGATAATGACTGTGTTATTTAGTGTAGTTTATATTTTAAAATAATGTTTCTAAGTAATATTATTATCATCATCATTATTATTATTATTATTAATTATTATTATTATTATTATTATTATTTATTATTATTATTATTATTATTATTATTATAAGTATTATTATTATTATGGTATCATTACTATATTACAAGGATAAAAAAAAATCTATGTTCCAATAAATAGTTAATTAACCCTCTCCCTGCTGGATTATGCACATACACTGCTGTTTAGGTCATATGTGGGTGCCGCCAGCATGGAGAGGGTTAAATCATTATCTGCTACTCTCTTGGGTTTTAAGGAGATTATGAAGTATTTAAAGGCATATAATTGGTGGTATCCCACTATGTTTAAAACTGTCTACAAATACAAGATGGGACAGTTTACTATCCATTCACTAACTCAGTGTATTAACCATTTACTGTAAATTTCCCATTTGTCATATCTTTTTATGTGTATCATAGTCTAGATTCATTCTTTAATCAATGACTATTTCATATACAGAAGGGCACACATTGTATGCAGGTGTTGCCTCTTTAAGGTTTTCTTCAGCACAGATAGACTCTATATGTAAAATCCACTTGAAATATTGCATCCTTAACAATCCTTCAATAGACGTAGGTTTATGATTCCAGAAACTTTTAATTTGTGTCAGAGCAAATATTTCACGCGTTTGTCCACGGTAAATACCCTGACAATGAAGAAGCCAGTCAGCCATGGGAGCAAATGGCTTTGGCGAAAGCTGTGCCGCATTATGTCTGTAAAACCTGTAATTTCTGTGGTAATGACAGTCTCGGGGCAGCAGATATTCATCCACATAAGAAGGGGTGGGATTGTGCGCTGACGTTCATTATTGTGGCATTTTGACGAGGTGTCTTGTCCAATAAAGGTAGATAACGCACTTCGTCACTATCAACTGTGACTCTCATAGATGTGGCCATGTTATGGTAGGCTAAACGTGTACACACACACACGTCTTAATCCCGCCATATTTAGCACACACTTCCATAAAAATGCTTTACATTGAAATGTTGTACATTACATATTATTATATATTTGTTATTAGAGAAGAAAATAATAAGCAAGATTAAAGGTGGTTACATGATAGATTTGTTGTAGTTGATTCCATTTATATTGTGTGTGCAACAGGTTATATATAGTGATCAGCCTTCTATGTTTATCACAGGTAGGCCTATTGTAAATTGGCTATTAAAAAAATTCAATAAAATGATAGTTACAATATATCATACTATGTATGTTTCTAAAAAGGTAATTTTAAGGTATTTTATTTCTGAAAAATTATATCAATTTCTCTGTACTTGCCATAGTACTACATATTACCTAATAGATTCAGATGCCCTACATCAATGAAAATGATTGGTTAGTTGAGTAGGCTGAAATGGGGTTTAGAGCCACTTTCAAGATTATTTCACTCATATTGATCATGGCTTGCATGTTTCTGTGCAGATGTCCTGCTAGGCAAGATATTGATATTCATGACTGAAATTAATGATATTAAATAAAATAATTCTGACCTTAGTCCAAGGCCCAGAGAACCACTTCCCCCCACATGGTGGGTTGTTTTTACATGCTTTCTTGGTACGTGGCTTTTTGCCTGACGAACACTTCGCTTCGGGGAGATAACTCCCATCGTCAGCTGAGCAGTATGTCTTCCTCTTGTAGTGACTTTTGCCACATTCTGCTGAACACTGGATGAAATAAATATAATACTCATGATATTACAAGTTATATTTAATTAATATTCTATAAAGATCAGGCTCCAAGATTATGAAACATTTTGAATATGATTTTGTTCCCAAGCTTAAATTCTATATGGGGATTTGTGAGTTTGTACTCAATCTCAGGGCCTAGCATGGTATTCATTTCTTCAAGGATCATGTAAATATGATGCCAGCTAGCAAATACTTAAACAGATTTAATTAAAATGTTTGGATAGAATAACTAAGTCAGAATACAATATACCATAGTCTGACTTTCACTCCTTGTCAACATTACAGTGTTGGAAGCCTATCACTTTTCAATTTGTCCTAAAATTACTTGTCCACAGTACTTCATATTACCAAATTTTAATAACAGAAAATCTCATTGAAAAAGTAAAAATTAAAAAAATTAAACGAAACAAAATACCAATATCCAATATCTTTGACAAGGGATAGATACAATCCGAAAAGAACAAAGTATTTGTTCATATAGTGACATTTAGAAATATCCATGGGACTAAGAAATAAGCATATCGGTAGTTCAAACTACATGTATTTAAAAGTATTCTACTGATAATATGAACATATTACATTTGAAATCTACACATTATCCACCACAAAACTAATTAAAATCAATGTCGGGCAGCCAGGACAAGGATGAACTGCTAATACAAAGGATTATTAAAATAAATAACAAGCTAATATATAATCCCTGCCACGTGTAGATTTTCAAAACTAAAGACATTGTACATGTTGTTTGACAAATCACCTTGTCCAAAACACAATAACCCTATGTATAGTATAAGACAATGTTAAGCCATTTCCTGTAGTGGAGTGGCTTGTTTGACCTTAAGCCTAACCTCTGGCAACAAAGACAAATTAAACTGAAATCCAAATAGAATTTTATTTCTTGAACTGAGAGGTATGTCTTTAACTGCCTTCTGGCAATATTAAGTCAATATGATATCTGAAGATAACCTTTATGTAGGTTTGTAAGGAATGGTAATCTATAGATTTATCTACCATGGTAACTCTATTACTCTTATATGACTTTGCAACTGATTTGTTTAAACATCGATTTCTTGACATTCTTCCATTAATTCCTAAAGCCAAAATTGCTTGACCTTTTGAATCAAAAGGGTTTACAGGACAATGAATGTACTGTCCATGAATAAAGCTACAATGTATACATATTACCTGTCTAATGCAAAGGCGACACAGGGTGTCTGACTGAGACTATTTTCATGTGCATTTAGTCATAAAGGCATGTTGTATTTACCAGACAAATGACCCAGACCATAAAATACGTAATTAATGTTGCACACAGCTATAATAATAATAATAATAATAATAATAATAGTACCCGCCTTATACAATATTACAGGTAAATAGCAAAAATAAAAATGGGATCCACGTCTGATCCCACATTATATCCAAATCCGCGGTGCAATGGACTGTGTGATATAGAGGGGGCACTATAACAATAACAATAATAATCATAATAATCATAATAAATAACAAAATAAATAAATAAAATAAAATAAACAACAATAATAATCATAATAATAAATAAAACAAAACAAAACAAAACAAAACAAAATAAAATAAAATAAAATATTAAATAAAATAAAATACATTAAAATAAAATACTACTACTACTACTACTACTACTACTACTACTACTACTACTAATAATAATAACAATATTAATATGTTCATTTATATTGCACTGGACTCTACACTAGGTACATGTACAGATGATCCATTAATTTAGAAAATGAAATTGTAGTACTTGTACATGTAATAAATTACATCTCAAGAAAGGAAGTGAAGTTCAACATATATTTGTTATCATAGTTTCCGATAAGTAAACCTTTGTTATACAGAAAGAACAATAAAAGGTGTCAATAATCTTATCAACTATCAGGTGTCAGGATAAATAAATGACTCATTTGTGACACTTACAGTTACTTTAATTACCAATCTGTCCTGTCTTGATTCAGAATAGATTTTACCCTCAAGACTTCATGTCTCTCTTATCACCAAACATCATGTCACTAATTCAAAGTGGACATTTATCTGATAACATAACTCGACCACTTAATGACTCTGACTCCTTACGTCTGATTCAGTGCTGTAACAAATGTAGTGATTTTCCTTTGAAGATAATGCGAAGCAATAACCCTAGCCCGCACCCAGCACCTAATGGCCAAATCTTAAGATTGAAAGAATGCTTTAACATATGAAAATACAATTCAAAGGTTGGATACGATCTCGCCAATAAATTTAAAAAAATATTCTTCAAATTTTACATAACAAAACCATATATTTCAATGTATTGTATACCATAGTATCGTAGTTGTCAGTATCCATAAGACATGTAATGGACAATTTTTTCTTCTTCTGACAACTGAACGATTCCGTTGGGTGACAGTGACCAATGACAATTACCCCTGGTCAGACGGGACTATTATTCTGGATTATGGCAGCATAGCTGGTTCTCTACCCTAACCCACCTACGGTAATTCTCTTCTCGATCACAGGTCCCACAAACGGCGTCAGAACATGACATGTCACAGGGCCAGCACCCCATGGTATTTCTACACCATCAAAAGCAGCATTTTTTCTTTTGGAGTACATAGCATAATTACGTTGTAACAGAACCGTGTTAATCCTGGTATTTGAACCCATGTTGCCATGATGCGAGTCCAACACTCTTACTGTCCTATTTAAAGGGGGTGACTGCTGGTGGAGACAAGCGTGACAATTTTATATCGTACAGAGCAACGTTGTTATTAATCATCTTCTGGCTGGAGACGAGGAGAGCTGCCCTGGAGAGCAAAGGTCCCGATTAATCCGGAAGGGTTATGAGAAACTCACCTCAGCTGCCCACTTGGTGTGGTACCAGCCCTTGGCACAAGAACCCATGTCACAGATCTGTGTGGCTTCAGGTTTGGGATGCTCGCACTGGCGGTGGTGTGCCGACTTGCCTTCCACCGACACGCACTCGACACTCCGGGCACGCTCTCCCATACCGCACTCTGTAGAACACTGTGGACAGCAATGGCATCAACGTATAACAAATTGTAGTGCTCTAATATGTAGACACTCCAGCCATGCTTTCCCATCCAACACTGTAGAACACAGCAGGCATCAATGGCACCAACAGTATCAATCAATAATGTAACATACTGTGATCCACAGTTGAACTTAGTGCTATAATATGTTGGCTAATTTAACAGTGTCTGTGCGTATTTGGGTTTAGGGGTAGCACATTGATAGATTGTCAATGCTAAAGATGCTGAGTTTAGGTCCACACTGTGGACAAGGTGCTAATGTTCATTGCCTTTCTGATGCAAGCATGGTAGGATGTGCTGTCTGTACTAGGGATCAAAATTAACTTTAAAACTTACTAGCCTGAATAGTGATACAAATAGCAAAAGACAAGAATTTCTACTATCTAGTCCTTAGGATACCTTTGGCATTGGGAGAAATGGCCTGGACTAGTGTTAATTTTGTTCACTGCTGTACTGTCTCAGTGCCGCTCTCATCCTTGGTTCATCAATACCAGACTGTCCTTGCAGTGTTAATCAGTTGTCTCCTGCCATATTGGTCAAGATGTCTGACACTGTCCTGTAAGCCAGACCTACCTTCTCCCACTGGCCAATCTTCCACTCCGCGCAGGGCTTCTGCTGACACATGCGCGACACCGCCGGTCTGTGGATGGTCAGACAGAGGCTGGCGGACACGCTGATGGTCAAGGTCGGGGAGATCCTCCTCTGACACTCCACGGTCCGAGACTGGATCCCCTTCCCACAGGTCCTGCTGCAGTGGCCCCACTCTCCGGGCTGCCACCTGGGAACAGAATAGGGAACCATGTACAGACAACTCCCCTCCATTGTAACTTGCCCCGACTAGTCCTGCAGGCAAGTAACTCCAAACGCTAGTCTGGAGCATTTATTAAGGGCTACAGTTGAATTATTTTCAGGAAATACATGCAATCTATTCATGTATATTTTTAGTTAATACCAGATGAGATGTTCCACATCTAATCCTAATGACTTGTTGCAGCAAGTTCTATGCTCAAGAACATGATACAATGTTTACATGGTATTTCCCTCGTAAATCTTCTGCAATTGGTTGCTAAAGGTGAGTGTGTCCACATGCTATAATTTTATGGTATGCTATTTGATATGCTATATGACATGTTACACTCTGTTACAATGACTTACCCAGCAGGACATGGTTGGTTGCTACAGGTCAACCTCTGTCTCTTGGGAAGTCGTTTCGGGTCACAGTTCTCCTCAGTTACCACGAATCCTGAACTTCTCTTCACACACAGAAGCTTTGTTTCTTGCACACCTGAAGCAAACATTCAAGTATTTCATACATGCTATTTCATAGTACGTATTTGGTCATCCCATGGATGCTGTTCTGATATTGTGCAGTAATGTGTTGTGTTAGATGTAGAGATCTTGGTGTAATCAAGGACAATGCTGATTCTGTGATTCGAACCCTGCGAGCAGTATCTCAAGGATGAGTACCCATGTGAAGGTGAATAATGTAGCCGGGTGTGATATGAGATGTAGGGGTGTAACGATAAGTCGACCTATTGCGATAGTGTGTGTCCCGATAGCAATCTATCGATAGCAATTTTAACAATCGATAACTATTGCCGATAGTATGATGGACTATCGATAGTTCCGATAGTTTTTATT
>JAULBP010002903.1:0-14258 GCA_032355345.1 Lepetodrilus pustulosus
CCGGATATGTCTGACCGTAAACGGAAACCGAATTTCCGGTTATCTGAGTCATTTTATATAGGAAAATATTGGTTCCCAGTAAAAACCATCCGGATAGCAAGGGAACCGGTTATCTGAAGTCCGGATAAACGGGGGTCGACTGTAGTGAAAACATGTTTTACATATGAATTCAAACCATTGCACATTTGCAAGCTTTACCAATACTTCTACTTGTACAATGTGCCTTAGGTTTCATAGCATAGGTTTCATGTTTAGGTTTCATGAATCGTTTCTGCTGTATCCTTGACAAATATAGGTTTGAACAAGATATGCAATTGGCTTTGTATCAACACATGTCTAAAACTCTAGAAGTGAATTCATGGTACTTAGCTATATAGGAAACTTGTCTCGTGGTGTTCTGTTACAGCGTGTTTGTATCCATGTCATTTATTTATGATAATAATTTTACAATGTTCAGATTTTTATCTGACAATAAAACAAAGCCATTATTTCAGAGACTTGTTCGTCTAGCTTGTATGCTCTTGCCTGGATTAATCGTAATTTATATGGCACTTTTATTTCATTACAGTACCCCTCGATATAAGGCTGTTCGATACAGAGCAGATTCAGATACAAGGCTGGGTCAGATGTGGATCCCATTTTTATTTTTTGTTATTTACCTGCACTATTATACAAGGCTGGTACTATAAAGCTGGGGGTATGTCATGGACCCCAAATTCAGCGTTATGTCGAGGGGACACTGTATTGGCATTCAAAGCTGCAATTTAAAAAAAGGAAAATATAAAAAATATTATAATTGCCACGGAACGTCTTTGACAATGACCAGGCAGTATACAACCCAAGCTGCCATCTATGAGCAGAAGGTAGCATTCATATTACCATCTCATTGTACCACATACCCTTTCTCAGACGAGTGAATGGATGAGTATGGGCAAGATTACCACTTTGACACAGCACAATAATGGTTGAACAGAATAATTTTCAAACATTTTTTTAAGCCCATGTCTCGATGTGGGGCAAGATCGTATCCTAGATACTCTCGGGCATGGCCATTTTACACAGATACGTGGAAATCTGCTGGTTAATTTTTACAGGGGTCCATTTACTTGACCTGGACTCTGATTGGGGACTGAAGCTCCCAGACGCAGAGCTCGTTTTCCAATGAAATCACAATTTTTTCTGCTGGCATGCCTGTACTCTCGGCCAAGGTGAAATCCCAGTGACCCATCCACACACTAGCCAGACCCAATTATTGTCAAATACCAACCTGAACCATCTCTATGCAATGGAAAGGACCATTTCCAATATTTAATGTCCATTTCAGGTTTCCATTGTCAAACTGGCAACTTCAGTAACTTCAGTAGACATAAAACAAAACTGAACAAAACCATTGAACATCTTTATTCATGATAACATTATATATAAATATTTTTTATACATGTGTTAGTTTTTTTTCTCTCCTCGCTATTTGTGGTTTCACATCACCACTATAAGGTGTTTGAGCCCAGCTCTTTATACATAGACGACTGCACAGGTCTCTTGGCTAGCTAAGTTTCTTACAATACACCTAAAGGTATTTGCTGGTTAGACTTAACTAAGGTATGATGGAGGTCTATAGGACTAGTATACAATGTGATAATGACATATATTCGCTTGTTGAGTAAAGTAAATATGTGATAGATATATAATATGTGAATAAGTAGAGGTCTCTACAGAAGATAATGGCAACCATACTCTCAAATCTAGGTTATACGATACCTTGGCTAAATTAAAATATGCTGGACGTATTCAACGCCAATTTTAAGTAAAATGTACTGACTACCATAATTACTCTAATATTCAAACAGGAGAAAATAATTAAATTTATAACTGTTTTAATTATTAGAAAAGATGAAAATTGAAAATGATCTTTATTCGTATAAGTAGGGACAACCAAATTAAAGTATAAAATATGGTTGTAGTTTAAAAGGTAAATAAATAACATATTTTTTCGTGAAATTAAAATATAAAATTGACTTAAAAAATTTAGAACATGGAAGATTTGAAAAGAAATCATCATAATCATATTTTTAGGGTCATATTTAAAAAATTATATTTTGACAATTAATTATGTGTTTGAATTATAACAGGGTTCGAATTATTAGAGTAATTACGGTATTCATGTGGTCTGTGTACCAACTTAAGCCGGACTACATAACGACTTTCACATTACACAAAACATCTTCTAGTGCTAGAAATCGTAACTCGCTTATCATAATAAATGTATAGGAATTTCAGACTCTTAGCTCTACTACGAGACCACAACGCTCTTGTCAGTTCCCCGATCGACATGTACAAGGGATTGCTACGGGAGTGATTATGGTCTCGTAGTAGATACGACTGCTTCGTGAAATGGTACCCAGTCGTTCTGTTACACGACATCAGTGTACATATTGAGATTCATCAAAGACAACTGTGTATGTCTCTCGTGAATACATAAAGACGATCCAAGTTAACAAATAGTGAAAGTCTTCGAGTATGTGCCAATCATTCATCTGAAGTTACACAAGTCTAAATGTTAAGGTAATAAGGGTACTGAAAAATAAGGTACAAATTGCAGCATGAAATATTGTACAGAGGACATGGAAATGATAGAGACGAGATTGAAATCCTAAACGAAAGTTTGATGGACATGAATGGCCAGGGTGATATTAAAACTCGGGAACACTGGCAATATTTCTCCCCTCTGGAACAGACCTACCTGTAAGTAGCCTCAGAAATACTTGGACACAATGACATTTCTTATCTCTTTGCCATTCCTAAATTAAACATGCATAAGGTTATGAATTTATATACTCAACAAAATAAATAAAGGGCCAGCAGATATTGTGGGTGAGCTTTCTAAAAAAATTCAGAACTGAGCTTCTATAAATTCTTGAAAGATTACCTGGAGCCTGTGGATGTTTGGAAATTCTTCATTGAACTAACATACAGCGAAATTTATATGTGCAAATAAAAAGAGAAGCTACTGGGTCCTTAATTAATTTTATTCAGTATATGTCAATAATATGTTGCTGAGACTAATGATATGGAAGTGATATAAATAAGTGCTTATATTCTAGATAATTCTCTCTCCCAAAGTACTGTCAAAATAATTTTCTATTGTCAAGTTTACATGTGTAAATAATATTCACAATTCTAAACATGTAATTGCACACAAACGGGAATGTTAATTCTATTGTACTGAGGAACATGACAGATTATATACTGTTGTACTACAAACACGCACACTATACTTATATTTATACTTAGTTGATGAAAATAGATATTATTCACAAAATATTTGAGACATCTTTTACACAAATATATATAAAATTTATTAATAATATATCATTGGGGCTATGTTACTGGCATTCGTCCATGAACACTATAATTATGAGAACATAAATTTTAGTCCTTGCAAATTGCATACACTTTTAGTCCTTGATTATCTCCCTTGCAGCGATCGAAATTAACACTAGTCTGCTAGCCCAGGCCATTTTTCCCAATGCTAAAGGTATCCTAAGGACTAGTAGAAATTCATGTTTTTGTTCTTTGTATCACTATTCGGGCTAGTAAGTTTTAAAGTTAAGTTTCGATCTCTGCGTTGTAAATGGAATCAAATACTAGCAATGCAACGACATACAGAAATCTTCATCAGTGAATGGGTCTGTCATAAGCTCCAGTACTATTGTGAAATCTGCAAGATGCAACGACCAAATATGCTCTTGTAAAGAGAATTGCTCGCAATTGTCTCCGTTAGATTTAGATCTGACCACATGACGAGATTTCAATATTCCAGTACCACAATTACAACTGAAATGTTGAACGATACAATTATACTGAACTGGAACTAACATAGTCACAGGTATTAACCTGTATCTGCTGGTATGTAAAGACTATTTGGGATACAGACTATTTTAAATATTATATATCGTAATGCTAGATATATTTATTGTGACATTTTATCAGATTGATATAGGCACGTAGGAGTAACAGTCCATCGCATACAATTGTTTTATTTAAAAATTACTAATATTAATGTAGCAGTCTTTAAATTGCAGTTTTGCTTTCTTTTTCTCTCTCAAATCATAAATAATACCTATTACGTGTACGAGTATTCAAATAGATCTTTTTGTAATAATACATTTGAAAAAAATATGTCGACTTGGTTTTTGTCGTACCATTTCTAGCAAAATCATCATTACAAGATTTAATTATTTAAGATTATCATAGAATGAAAGAATCCCAAAGTAAAATATACCGGTATGTCAAAAGGCAATCATAAAAGGAAGGTCAAAGAAATTCTCGTCAACCCTCTCACTACTGGATTAGTCACAGCTCTTTAGGGCATCTCCGGTTGTCTACAGCAGGGAGAGGGTTAAAAGAAAAAATAATCTTCCAGCAATAACATGAAGAGAATTGAGAGAGAAATATCGAAATAAATAAAACATAGCAGTCACTCGAGCAGGATAGTCTCTATTCACAGTGGATAAGCTGAAGCAATGTGATTTGCATAGCAAATGTACAAATATTACAGAAATAATACATGCAAGCAGTGGAATTTATATTTTGTAAAAATAGTCTCAGTTTGGTAAATATATTTACAAGTGAAGAAATGAAAACCTGATAGTATATTATACTGTTGCTAATAAATAGTACTCTGTGATTTAAATTATTCATTGCAAAGTTCCAATTAATTTTTACAACAGTTTTTTGTTTTGGGACAGGGTTTAAACAGGGAACGTGTATTTTCATAAAGTCTACATCTTGACAGGAAAACTAATTTGATTGAATGTTTCCCAAAGGAATTGAAAGGAAAAAAATAATACATTTACATGTATTTTGTACAGTATATTGCCCCCCTAAAAGTGGACTAATATCCATAACAGGTGGTACATATTACAAATGGTTACAAATTCATCAGTGAATTTCTACCAGCCAGCAGCTCTATGATGAAAACAGTCTTAACAATGCAATGGCATATTTCAACTCCATAACTGTGCAAATATTGCCAAATAACCTCACAAATGCATCTATTTGTGTGTGTGTGTGTGTGTGTGTGTGTGTGTGTGTGTGTGTGTGTGTGTGTGTGTGCACGTGGATGTGTGTATATGTGTGTGAGCGCACATGAGAATGTGTGTATGTGTAAATAGTGCAAATCATCTTGCATCAATTCAGTCAACAGCATTTTGGACAGTTTTACTCCATAACAAATTTGTAAAGTGTACAAGGACAACTCAACTAAACCATTAATAGTCTCCCCTTCATGAATCGGATTTAAAGAGGTAGTAACCCAATCTAGTCTACTTTTTATGCACACAAATTCATGAAAGACTTTATCATATGTACAGTGAAGCTTTAATGCCTTTGAAAAATAATATTTCGCCAAAATTGAAATGTAGTTATTTTCTGGGAAAATGGCGGTGACCTGTTTGTAGTCGAGTGAAAGCTCACAATAGCTTTGCGTAATGGACTGACTCGCATAGCACAACTGGCAAAGATAAACATATTTACTGGGAATACAAATTTTTGGAAGAAATATAAGTTTGGCAATCCCCTTTTAACATTTCATCCTTTTTCATACCTATTTGGCAAAATTGAGGGTATTTAAAAAACAACTATCACAGATGGTTGAACAACACAATGGACACACAAATTTCTATCTGAGAATACTTAAGTTTGGTATGTCCAACCAAAAGTTGTTATTTACCGACACTCGAAAGTCATCAAAAATTTCATAATTTATATGAACAAAAGTAACGTAGCTCTAATTACCTTACCTTTGAAACATTCAACTGCTAGATCAAATTCTCCCAGTGTGAATAGATGAAAGGAATTTTGGCGATATAAAATTGATAAAAGTGAATGTAATTTGCATTTATTACTCAAATATAGTGCAAAGTGCTCACTGAAATCTGTGATTGTATGCCTTTGAAGTTGTCCGACACGACATAGGATGCCTCAACTTTCCTAGTTTATCGACTGGAATGCCTGCTGCACTAACTACGTAATTTCAAAGTTGCAAGACGTACATCACATGGAACCAGTTAACAACCTGACTTTCTCTTTTCTATACACAAACAGAATACAGTCGACCCTTGTTTATCCAGACTTCAGATATCTGGTTCCCTTGCTATATGCATGGTTTTCAATTGGTACCATATATCAGTCTTCCTATTTAAAATGACTCGGACATCCGGAAATACAGTTAACCGCACAATTTTACTGGGAACTCAACCAGTCGGATAAACAGGGTCGACTGCAGGTACTGGCAATGTACCAAAATTTCAACACCTGTACATTTTATAACTGTATTTTAAAATTGTACATTTCATTCTATTTTCACAGACATGACATAGTCACTTGTAATTAACTAATTTCCGTACACACTAAATTCGATGTCCAAGCAGAAACGCGTGTCAATATCACCTACACTTGGACTCTAGGTCGTATTATGCAGTCGTAGGTAAATGTCATTCACAGCTCGTAACGAAGAGGTAATCTAGACTATGAATCCAAACCTTGAGGTTTCACCAACAAGATGTTAATAAATACAATCCACATTGTACTTGTAAAAAAAAAATTAGTAAAAAAAAAAAGACACCTTGAAAGGAACAATCAAACAAACACATAATAATTTTAACAGAGATTTCAAGCGTACATTAGCCTATCGCAAGCTTTCAGTCTTCCGGGTAGTAATAGTGTCCATCATAATACAGCACAACTTGATTAGCCATGGGATATGGGGCTGACAAACAAATGCTTAGCCGGAGCATAATGCACGTGATAATTTTGTCTAAATATCGTGAAACCACGTGCATGGAAGAAGTAGTCTGGATCGGCGTTGTCGCCTGCTTGCATTCCTTGCACGGGGGAATCAGATGGACGTACAATTCGATTGGGCAGTGGCTTCGATGGGACATAGCTTCGTGATAGGTCACTTATCACATTTGCTCCTGTGGCCCTAATGAAAATGTCAATTTACAAAACCTGTAGCAACATTGCAAAATACTCGAGTCTAAACCAATCATACAGAAAGCTAGGCAGTCCTATTTTTCTTATACTTGACCTGCGATATCGCACACTGTGCTGTTTGCATAAAGTACAAAGAAACAATATCCATTACAATTAACCTTCTGGCTGCTGCAGGCAATCCACGTTGTCCCACATGGCATCTAATATCCACTCCAGTGGCTAGAAGGTTAATAAACGCCAAAACCCTTGATACAAGGTGTACGGATGGGAAAATGGTAAGCAATTTTGAAATCGTCCGTGATATGTCCAGGATGATGAGGGAAAACCCTGCCCATTTCCAATGTGCACTATTTCTTTGTAAATCCAACATTTAAAAAGTACAATTGCAAATCGAAAAATGTAACAAGTGGCTAGATAACAATGCATAGGTAGATTCCATGAGTTGGAAGTGGCTGCCATAACAATCAGTAGCACACTTCAGCCAACTGCACGATAGCTTTGTTTAAACCAGAAACAATGCAATGATGCTGTAAAACCCAGCATGAGTACGCAATTGGGGATATATTCAGCAGACAGCTAAAAGTTGCCATGTGTAACTTTAAATGCAAGTAAAACACATAAATGATTGAAAATACTTCATTTCTTTTCGTTAACAAAATAGATGTGACCAGCTGTCTGGATGGTAAAGAGCAGAATTAATACATGTTGCCATGGCAACCACCACCGTCAGCATCACCATGGCGACACAAAAACGTCAGGGATGATTTAGTTTAGCACTGCTTCTTCAGACCTGAGTGAATAATAAAAATACGGAAATCTCCTCCACTCAGCCAATTGCGTAGTTTTGGTCAAGTTACACTCTTTCGAGACATGTCGCCATGGTTATGTACAGTGCGCTCGCTGCCATGGCTACGTACATGGTTACTTGTTGCCGTGGTTACATACACGGGTAGGTATCCGACCATAGAGCACACAACTGGTTACGTTCTGTGGGAATATGACAATGTGTGTATGTGACTTGGTATGTATGGAGAGTCAATGTCGTTTGGCTGCTGTTGGACTGGCTGTAAGTTGTCCCAGTTACGCCATCGCCCCTTAGGAATGGCTGTCTGTTACTATGGCTACATGTCGCCGATGGCAACACAGTTCGCTCATAACGGGACGACGTAGTTCGCCGGGAAGAGGCCGATTTCGCCGTCTTTTCTGCCCTTGCACCATCCCATCTCATCTTCTTCTGTCAGCCTGACAAAAGTTTCACCTGAAATACCAGACAGTCTTTCTCAATTGGTTTGGCTTGGTTTGGTTTGGTTTGGTTTGGTTTGAATTGAATTTCAAGTAGGGCAGTCATGATATATCAATGCATCGATATATCATCGTTTATTTTCTAACATCGCGATACACGATTAAGTCTTCGTTAATCAATTCAAAAATATACGTTCACATCGATGTGTTTAGATTTTTTTTTTTTTTAAAAACCCCATCAAACTACTAAATCCATTTACAGTAGACACCGATAATCCGTTTCAAGGTCCTGTTTCCTGCTTTTATTTAGACATATCATGTTTTATTCACCAAGCGTGTTATTTCTTTATTAAAGTTTTCAGATTTTCACTTTGTTTCTCCATTATTTGTACTGCCCTACACAGACGGGTATCTGTCAATTTAATGTTGTTACACAAAAACAGTTTAGTTCCAAAGTCCTTAATAAACTATGTATCGTGATACATATTGTATTGTGAGCCTTATATCGAGATATGTATCGTATCGTGAGGTGGTATTTCGTGACACCCCTAGGCCTAACATACGGGACTTACGTAGCATTGATATCGTTCTGTGGAATTAGGCCACGGTCACAAGCACGTTCATTGTGATCGGGCACTTACGGGAGCGCTATGGTCACGTGGGGAGGACAGCTTTGAGAAACGATCGGATACTCAAATACAGGAAAACTACGACAACAAATCTCACCAGTCTTGAAGCTGAACTCGTCGTCCTCAGTCTTTACATAATCGTAGACGGCCTTGACCGCCACCCCTCGGGCGGTCATCGGATCCTCCTCCACGGAATGTTCATCATCGGATCCCGCCTCTCCGAATGGATTGGCCGCTCCGCTGTTGTACTCGTCGTTAGTTGGAGCCGGCGAGACACTGGAAACGAACACAGACACTACGTCACAAGCTGTCACCGTGGAAACGTTCACGGACAAGAATTCGTGTAAATACCCTTAGATAACTGGTGGACATGCGACTTAAATTGTAACAAATATATCAAAGAAAAATCAAGAAAATATATCAACCGTGTTGACTATAAATGTTTATTGCTTTCAATAATTAAATTTTATACTGCGTCTGTAAATTAAATATAAAACCAACATGTTTTAAAAAAAGAATTATAGCAGAATATTAAATTTTTAACGTTAAAATATTATTTGATTTCTATTAATTAAAATTGCAGTTTCTATGAAATTCTCAATAAATTACGAGTATAAATTTTATAAATCTTATCATAATTTATATGGTTAGCCCTAATGTTAAAAGTAAGTATTTTGACGATATTGTTTAATTTCTTAAATAATGATAAAGGAGAAAGACATGCTTTTAGTTTCAAAGTAAAAGGAAAATGGTTAACAAAACAAAATGAATCATGCTTTTCTCATTTCAATAATAATAAATTGCACATCCAGTCTATGATCAACCATGGTTTTGTCATGTTAAGAAATTAAACATGGTTTTCACCGGATATTTAAATTTGAAACAACAGTTATTACCATGAACCAAGGTTGGGGAAATTTTCAAAAAATCTTTCCTCAATACCAATTTCATTAAAATAATATTAATGTTTTTTCTCCGTTAAACTCCAACACCAAGATATTCAAATATCAAATTATTACTAGAATATTATATATCAGTGTTCAAAAAATTAAAAAAAATTATCAATGGGTCATTTTCCATAGGCCCACTGTTAATATTGGTAAAATCTGCAATTTTCACACGGGGTCACACAGATACCTTTAACATTGTAGATTTTCAAATGACCCCTAAGACCCCCTCTATTTCAAGCACTGCCTATGAAACAAAGATACTCATCTAACCACGGTATCAATAGAAACCTGCTCTTGTAGACACAAAACATGCAGCAATATGCAATCATTTTGAGATGCAAGGGAGATCACTCGTAATGTTATGTTTATTTTCCGATTTAATACTTCAATAATGTGATACTCGTTAAGACATGCAATTTAAGATATACACAGATATACTTGATTTAGTAATTAGTATATTTTATTATTTTCTAAATTAAATTAGCGAGTGATTTTTTTTTAGATTGTCATTGCTGAGACGATAATTGATTTATAAAGATAAACATGGCGGGGAATAAGGAAAATAACAGGGACAATGTTGTGGGAAATTAATATCAAGACATTGCATGCACAATGTCAAGGTCAAACTGTGAAACTGGAAGCGACAAAGCTGTATATATTGTTTCTAATAGAAACTGGATGCACAGAGGATATTAACTGATTAATAAACGAAAAACAAATTGCATGTCCGATTCAGCCATGGAGATGCTGTTAGTGCGGTCTATGACCTATGACCTGGTCCAAAGGTCGGCTGCTAGTTGCTGCTAGTTACCAAAATGTCATGCCAGAACATCTACACCAGCCTGCCCTATAAAAGGTCACGGATCGGTGACAAAATGCAAAAGAAGGATCGATCCACGGAATCCAATAACTGGCAAAATGCAGGGGACAAAAAAAAAACACCAGCAAAACATAACTGCACACTCGGGCAATCAATTGACTGACGTGGATGGGTGGGTGTCTTTTGGCGTATCCTCCAAGATGGCCGCCGAAACTGTTCTGTCCGCCGGAACCGGATGAACGCCATTTTTCTCGTTTTCCACCGGAGTATTTCTCGGGACTTTCACCGGAGCAGGTATATTGTTTCTCGTTTTCTTCGTCGGTGGAATTATTTTAACCGACGTCGTGATTTCTTTTACACACTCATCGTCAACATGACTCTTGTTATCAATGTCACCACTTTCATTGTCGTTGTCATCGTCTTCGTCATCGCTCCCAAATGGATTCAGGCTCTCGTCGTACGACTGCCTGAGTGGACACACATACACCTATGTCATCAATAACCAACCTCAAGAGAGCCTCAGCACATCGTCATAGGAACACTAACAGTATCCGACACACTCACGAAGCAAGGTGGTATTGCTATACTGCATAACATAGCACTGCTCTTGGAAACATTCAAAACAACCAACCTAAAGACGTAACATATTAAAACATATCTGAAAAAAGAAAACTGGAACCAACTCTTGCACGCTTAAACACATCCTCCAGGATTTCTATCATTTATTTTCCATGGAATACAAAATTTAATTTCCAAAATGAAAACAGGACTTGCTTGTTTTCTTTGAAAAGAATAAAAATAATTTTCATGCTCGAAATAGTCCATTCATGCACCATATTTAAATGATCAAAGCAGCCAAAACTGACATCAGAAAATTTGACTGAATTAGTCATTTAATTCGCAGCAGGAATATTTCACACATAGATGACAACCATAAGGTAAAACATAGAATCTGCACCATTCTACATCGATTGAGTGACTGAAAATATTAATTCTGCATCATTCACCTTATATATTAGCTTCATTCACCATTTATCATCTTCACAAAACTTAAAATCTACAACATGTGTGATTTGTGTATGATGTTACAGATTCTATGTCACATGAAGCTTTTTTTTTATAATGAGTTTATAATCGCTTTCTAGAATTTTTCAATAATATTATGACTTGTCAATTTATGGCAGGAGGAAACTCACAACATGAATGTTACAGTAAACCTGCGAGCACCAGCTGGTACTGACAGACCAAGGAAGATATTTGTATAGCCACTCTACAGACAGTGGTTCCAAAGTCCAACATTCTACCACTGCGCTACCACCCGCCCCTCACAGGAAGCTAATTTAAGGCGAATATTTTACCATTTCTCAAGTCAAATTTCATTGGGCTGCCTGAACAAAGTTGAATTTTTCTAAGATAGTGAATAATAAACTATATGTTTGCTATTGTCTCCAAGCATAAATTATTCACCATTAACAAATTCAAAACCGAACTTACTTCTGAAACACTTTACCAGTGAACAAGACAATTATATTTTAAATGCAAAGCAGTAATATCGCAAAAATGCAAAATAATCATAAAAATCAATACATACCTCGGCACATGCGTTGCCGTGGCGGACGATACGGTACGTGGCGCGTCATTGGTCTGCTCCACCGGCTGCGTGTGGCTGGTGGTCACGGTGCTGTTGTAGCTGGGGGGGTTGTTGTGGTCAGAGCCGTAATTCTCGTAGCTGCTCTCGCGGTTGTGTTTGATCCGAGTGATGGTGATGCCGTCGCTGCCTAGTTGAGACTTCTGCTTTCTGGACGATATGGACTGGAGCTCGGGGGAATATTCCTACAGGGGTGAAAACGAGAGGAAAAAATTATTTTGTATTCGGGTCTATTGCTGTGGAAGATGACTGGATATTGCGATAAACAGAGCAGGGAAAATTTCTCCAAAAAAAATAAAAATTATTTTAAAAAGGAAGTTATTACATGTATTCATAAAAATCAGTTATTTTCAAGTAAGTTTGTATACATGGATGTACCAAAGGGAAGTAACCCAACAGAGTAAAAGAAATGTTTAATATGTAACATCAAATTACTAGTCCATGAGCCAAGCCTCAAATTTTGAGGTTCGACTACCAAAATTGAGGGCAAGTCGTCACTATGTAATTCAGTTATCCCAAGGAGTTGTTCACATTAAAAAGTGTGATGGACATCTGAGTTCTACAGCTAAACCCATTTTGGCGCCATTTTTTCCAAAATGGCAGCCACCTGGCTGTGTATCTAATACATTTGGTCAGTACTTTTAATAGGTAGGTTGGAGTTGAATGCATCTAAGATAACATTTGTCCAGTATATAATTGTGCATATATTGGTGTATACTACATGGAAATCGGTTCACTGTGTGCCGAGATAATTAAGAAAATGCATCAGATTTGTACGGTTTTTTTTGCACAATCATATTACATTTTACTAATATTTTACCTCAAATGTTGGCCAGTTCATGGGCATGTCCACTCCATTGTTTAGTGACCAGTACTTAAGGTCCTTGTCTGGGTCGGTCTTCCCAATGGTGGAGTGCAGGTCTGTGTAGATCTTTCCATACCTGCAGTACCGAACAAAGGATGACGGTATAACAAAGGAAGACAGTGCACCAAACAACAGGACGGCCGAAAACCATTCCACACAAAGGACGACAGAATGTCTTTCCATACAAACGATGTCAGTGTGTAACACAAAGGATGACATAATACCATACAAAGGATGACAGACCACTTCATACAAAGGATGACAGGGTATAAAACAAAGGATGACATAATACCATATAAAGACCATTTCATACCAAGGATGACAGAAGACAAACCAATATAAAGGATGACAGTGCCAAAAAAAGGCTGACAGAAAATACAAGGGATGACATAACCCATGAAAGAATGATTAAAAAGCAATACAAAAGATGACAGAGTACCCCAAAAAGGATTGCCAGAATACTAAACAAAGGATGACAGAATATCAAACAAAGCATGATAGAATACCCAACAAAGGATGAGAGAATATCGAACAAAGGATGATAGAACATCCAACAAAGGATGAGAGAATATCAAAGCATGATAGAATACCCAACAAAGGATAAGATAATATAGAACAAAGGATGATATAATATCCAACAAAGGATGAGAGAATATTGAACAAAGCATGATAGAATACCCAACAAAGGATGATAGAGTACCAAACAAAGGTGAACGAGTATGAAAGGGTAACAAATATGCAACAAAGGATGATCCCAACAAAGGACGTCAAGAGACATACCTGGCTTCCACTGATAGATCTAAACAATCGTGCATCTGGAACAGGGTTTTCTTAAAAAAATCTATCCTTTGCTTCTCAAAATGCTGACATCTATTATACACCTGAAACAAATGAGAAAAATGTATAGGACAAAAAGCATATACTTAGTCATATAATTACGGCCATGAACAAAAATATTATTATTCAACACTATCAGATGTTCTCTTATCGTAGAAATAGCACAACTAGTTAAGGTACATCCTCGAAAACCTAAGCTATTGTGACTCCACAACCTTCCGTCAAATACCCTGGGAGAACTGTCTATTCAGAAGTCCGTTTTGGTTTAGCG
>JAULBP010003014.1:0-14249 GCA_032355345.1 Lepetodrilus pustulosus
GACTACTACTACTACTACTGCTACTACTACTACTACTACTATGACTACTTCGACTACTACTGCTAGTACCACGATTATTACTACTATTACTACTACTATTACTACTACTATTACTACTATTACTACTAATACTATTACTACTACTTCTGCTGCTACTACTACTATTATTACTACTACTACTACTACTGCTGCTGCTGCTACTACTACTACTACTATTAGTATTACTACTACAACTATTTCTACTACTACTATAGCTACTACTACTACTATTACTTCTAATACTGGTGCTACTACTATTACTACTACTACTACTGCTGCTGCTATTACTATTATTATTATTATTATTATTACTACTACTACTACTACTACAACAACAACAACAACTACTACTACTACTACTACTACTACTACTACTACTTCTACTACTACTACTACTACTACTACTACTATTACTACTACTACTACTACTAATACTACTACTTCTGCTGCTGCTGCTGCTACTAGTTCTACTACTTCGACTACTATTATTATTATTACTACTACTACTACTACTACTACTACTACTATTACTACTTCTGCTGCTACTACTACTATTACTACTACTACTACTGCTACTACTGTTATTATTAATACTACCACTACTTCTACTACTACTACTACTATTACTTCGAATACTGCTGTTCTACTACTACTGCTGCTGCTATTACTATTATTATTATTACTATTACTACTATTATTATTACTACTACTACTACTACTACTACTACATGTATAATATGTCAAGTCAATGCTGGGAAGCATATCAAAGCGCTACAGCTTTTACTCTGACAATTGAACCGTGTACTTATGTTCCTCCTCTACAGTTACATCAGATAAACCATTCTAATGCAACCATACTAAGTGGCAATCAATTATTTAGTCAATACTTCTCAAACTATCTTAAGATGTCATGATTTGTTTGACTGTACAAATATAGCATTTGAATGTGTGCGTCTTAACCGTCCATCGCAAAGGGCAAACGACCGATCTCTTTAACACAGAAATGCTCTCTTCTTCACGCCACATTTCACAATAGCTATTGTGTATGTTGTTTGTTTGACACTAAACTGATTGTTGACAATGCGTGCCTCAACGCGGTGGAACGAGCGACGGCTATCAATCTTTCATGGAGGGGGACTCGGAAACAAGAGATGTCTGGGGAAATCACCTTTCCTACGATGCCAACAGTGGGATGCAATGGCAATCCTATTGTCTCCATCACAGCTGCACAGATCAAGAGTGAACTGCTTTCAATAGTATACATAAATCACCAGTAGCCTGATCGGGGCAGGATTTCCTGTAATTGATTCTAGGTGTAATATTTTCATGAACAAACATATGTCATTATTATGACATTGCTTCATATATTTGTCTTAACAGCGATATTGTTTATTTAACCAAATTTAGTCTTACAGATCATAGATCTCCGATATCTTCCACTTTAGACTGTGTGACTGTCAATAACTTCTCATAAAAAAACCGTAGTAAATTTATATGGATAAATATCGATAAACGTGTTTGGTATTACTACAATTAATATATTGTAATGTTTGTGACTGACAATCGATGCGACGGTGCCTACAGCCATGTGCTATTATAACATCTCACTTTCGTGTTCATATAATTACTCAAATTTACCAAACTCGGTGACAAAAAGTATAATATACTAGATTATGCCTCCCATAACGTCACCTTTTCCAACGTGTTTCTATCAATACGTTCATGGCAATGTTCATGGTGACATGCAACTATATACAGTGGAATCACCATAGTTAAGCATTGCCAGCATGCCCGTGCTATCAATGCGTATTGAACTTATTAATAATACGTGATACTGCAGCTGTTCTGTTCTTGAGCTAACCCACTGCCAAAACAGTTCCTGTCGACTAACCGCTAGGGTCATCACGGGATTGGAAACAAAAATACCACGGTCAATGTCACACATCAGAGGATCATTTCAGGTGATCGCTCAAGCCTGCGGTTTTTCATCAGACTCTTGTCTCGTAACGATTGAAGAGAATCTTGCGTATGTAACAAACGACAGAAAATAGATAACTACTATGTCAGGCTTTGACTGCCAGAATTAACGTGTATGTCTGCACTGCTGAGGTTAGTTGGTAAATTCCGATTGCCTTCACGAACAATTCCTACGGTTATCCGTCGGTGTGGGCTTCGTGTGTAGACAATGCGATACATATGTCATGCTACGAAAACCCAGGATGGCACGAAGTTGCCCACGGACTCATTGTGACAGTTATTATATTAGATATCTCAGGTTGGTGACCAGTCGAGGTTATCTAAGTTCCCACCCATCCACTCACTTATGGGACTGTAGAGCCATCACCTTTTGCTCCGGCTATTATAGAAAAAAAAATGTAACGCAAAGGTCAAGTCTTTGCAGTATATTTATCGTATCGGGTTTTGTTTAACAGAGTGAATAGCATCCTTCCCCTATGCCTACACCCCCTCCTTCAATGGATCAACTATATTGTCCTCCCCCATTTTCTTTGAACTAATATGTGACCATGGTGCTTAGTATTGGTACAAGACAAACTTGACAGACGATAGTACACATATGATGATATTCTAATAACGTTTGACAATATCGTTATGGTGTGTCTACAGAAAATATCAAAGGTTGCCTACATCAAAAGATGGGTTTATCTGTCATTTCCATCGATGACACGCCTTGGTAACGTGTTTGATCACATGCGGGGGAAATAAAGTGCTTCTTATGCCGGCAGGGTCCTCTGTACTTGTAACTCAGGATTTAACATTATGGGCACTATTACGAGGGCATACTGCTCTCGTAGCAATCTCCTATAAATGGCGATCGGGGACTTACGAGAGAGCTATGATCTCAGAGCTTCGAGAAACGATGCCCAGGATACGTTTACGAATATATAAGCAATTAAGCAATCGTACATGCACTTTTGTTGATCAAACAAAAATAATTTCCTCTCTCTCTCTCTCCCTCTCTCTCTCTCTCTCTCTCTCTCTCTCTCCCTCTCTCTCTCTCTCGCCCCCTCTATCCCACATCTAGACAAATGGGTTACATAAGTCCATAATACATTGCATTTCCAGCCCGTAGTTGGTTTCACATCCTTGTCGGTCGGGTGTATTTTGTCGCCAGGACGAGACCGTCCTGTGACGATGCCGCATAGGCCATATTCTTTATACAAATCATATATTTTAAAACGCGAGGATAGATCTAGGTGCGTTTGGTGCTCAACTGCTCAGCTTTCCGAGTTCTATTCTTCGCCTAACCGCAAACATTTACTTATTCAGGTTCCTGGGCGCATTATTTTCTCCATTTAAAAGGAAAGTCAGCCATATGAAAAGTTTTAATTATACATTGTCTGGTCATTGTCGTCTATTTTTCTATGTTCTACAATTTACTCCTTGCTTTTTGGCATGGTTTTTCATGCTTGTCTAATTTTCGAGTACATCTAATTAGTAATTGTATTAATTAAAATGGTAGTCGTCGCCGATGGGTGAAATATTCCCACTACAACGTAAAGCAATAATTCAATCAATAACTCAATCAATCAATCAATCAATCAATCACTCTCCCTCCCTTTGTCATACGTGTGCTTCATACTAATTCCAATAGAAAAGAATAATCCTATAAATGACATACTATTTGCAAATAAATAATTCATCATAGGTATCCTGTAAACTTTGCACATCCACCAAGTTTCGTGGACAATTGAATATCGTGTTCCAGATTGTACAAACATAGCACTAACAATATTTACCAATCATTCTCTCGATAGAGCAATTTATACCACACCTTTCTTCCATTAGAATATGATATGACGTGTTCCCTTGATGTATCAAATTGATAGTACGAACATTACGAACCCAGGATGGAAGGCTGATATATCGACAAAGGTATAATGACGGTACGCTAATGTCCGGATTGCAATCTAAGTTACCATCACGTATCCAAAATATAACATAGATAAATTAATGAAGTGCAATAAATTATTCTAGTAATGAGGTGCCAAATTCAAATGCCCTAGAACCAGATCATGTGGACCGTGGAGATTGGCTCTGGGATATCTTGGTAATCAAATCTCTCAGACGTTTAACACGGAAATGATAGGACATAGAGTTGAGAACTCAATCAATCGGAACTTTAAATGCGAGTGTTCGTCCAATTTTGTATTGATCTTTCTCTTTAGTGTTGACCACATCGGCTGGACCGTCGATCGGGTTGTGTCTATATGAGCAGGCCAGTCAACCTCGGGTATTGACTGGTATTGACGAGACAGTTATATATAAAACACCGTCTGATCCGTACAATGTGAATACCGAATATTAAAGAGCTATTCAACCGACTTAAGAGTAGGGTTGACATAATAAAATGAGCAAACGGTTAGTTACGTGCATCGAATTCCTTGTTGAGAATAGCTATGCGCTGAAAGGTACTCGAATGATACGTACCTCTTGACTCAGATAATGGTATTTGTAAAGGTTATATTGGCAATAGCTTATCGGAACGTGAACGCTGCAAGACTTATGATGTTGGATGATCACAGAGACTTAAGCTATTTACATGAACGCATACAGACTGTTGGGAAATCATTCAAAGGTGATTAGGTTTACGTATTCATAACGTTCCAGTCGATATGCAAAGGCAACAACTGTGAAAAGGAACAAAATGTTCAGTACTCTTCAGATATGGATAAATGGTGACTAGTGTCATACATAGTATGTTACAACTCATACATAGCTTTACAAATATATAGAAAGTAAGTCTTGAATCAAGCATCCGTGAACATACCTTTGCAACTAGTGACGAATAACCACCTTCATACGGACGAATAAAATATCGTGTAACAAGTGAGCTGTCCAATCAAATGGTAGGAAATCAACCAATAGGCATACACATTACATTACCATTGCGTCGGTTCTAACGTGAACCACGTGGAATCTGAGAATCTCGTCAACATCTCATGAGGCGAGTATTCTCGAAACTTCGTAAGTCCTAAGAAGTTCGTAAGTACTAACAATTTGCCAAACTGGTTTTCTTCTTATATGAATTTGTGAAGAAATCTTCTCTCACTAAGAAGTTCGCAAGTTAAGAAGTTTCGAGAATACGGCCCAAGCTGGTTATGTTAGCCGGAAGTGGCATCCAGTAGTTGAAGTCAGTCCTATATCTCGAGTCTGCTCATTCAACCCATGTCATGCACTTGACTGAGATCTACAATACTGCTGAGTGTCTTTTTTACAGCATCTATTCTGCTTTACGCAGATATAGTCATCTTCACATAACAGCTATTCTATTTCACAGACAAAAGCGGATCGAGGTTTATGTATGTATATTTCTGAGGGTCGTATTCAAATACCATCTATTCTAGTTTCAGCCACAAAAGAAGATAGTGATCTATAAAAAAGATAAGATAAGATAAGATAATACTTTATTACCCATAAGGGAAATGTGTTTCACATTTAAGAGATTGGAACTTGTATGTATTATAGAAAAACAAACAACACGGTAAAAACTAGACAAAGCACTAGACTAGAATAACAACCATGTTTGACTTCATAACAATAACAACATACCGAAAATACCGAAAATATATACACATTATAAGAATACAATAGAATAATATGATCTTAGCGATAACTGTAAGGTTAGGGACCAACGGAAATGACGTGAGACACGAGGGGGATGCTGGGAGTTCTGGAGCCATGGATGATGTAAACATATAGACAATAAACCGGTAGAATGATATTGGGACTAGTAGGACTAGTGAGACCCACGAAGACAGAACTCGATAATAACAATACACCTAAAATATATAAGCACGATAAGCATAGAAAAGAGAACGTCACCATAACTATGAATTATTATGATTAAAATAGTTAAGATTTGATATTATTTAACAAATGTATACTGTCGGGTATAAAAGATGTAGAGGCTCTTTAGGTCTGTTGGTTTCCAGAAGGGATAAGTTTAAAATGACTGTTGAGATCGTGGCTATGGTCACTTACTATCTTAGTGGCTAATTTCAAAACACGATCTTCATGCAGAGAATCGAAAGGTTCAAATAGAGATCCTGTAATTGTCATGCATATTTCTACAATTGTATTTTTGTTTGGTAAAGATTCTCTGCTGCTGTTCGTCTTCATATACTAACTATAAGATTCTATTTTACAGGGTATCATTTCACGAAGCCTCTTATCCACTAAGAGAACATTGTACTCTCTTTGCCGATAACTAATGCAATGCAATGTGAGCGCTATGGTATATCTGTGGATAAGAAAGCTTATGAAAAGATACCCTGGTCACGAAAACAAATCGAGGTCTAGAAACTGCATAGGATCGTCTTCACATACCATCTATTCTACTTTTTTTACAGATACGATTACAGATCCTTATATAAATACTGAATGAGCCCCATCTTAATAATAATAATAATAATAATAATAATAATAATAATAATAATAATAATAATAACAACAGTATATGTTTAACCAATGTACGGACAAAATAAGGCAAAATAAGCAGTGAAATCAACAAGAGGAGAAAACAAATAGTTAGCATCAGGATACAAGTAACTGTTTGAAAAGTAGGCTTAACGAAAATGAAATGTTTGGGTTTAGAGTTTAAGACTTGCAATAATTCAGAGAGTTTATATTACTGTCGGATAGTTCTACTATTTTGCATCTGTATAATTATGTAAAGGTCATTTCGCAGTTATGCTGATGACAATCAGCTATTTACATTTGGAAAACCAAATGATGTGACTTATAGCCGAGAGAAACTACAGCGTTGCACATCGTTGATATTCACAAATTGATGTCAATAAAGTTCATGCAGTTCTTGGGTCCGTACTCTTAGTGAACTGTTCGAGACATATATGTCTTAAGAATGCATGCACGTCCTTTGACCAAAAGTGCCTCATTCCACCTGAGAAACATCGGTAGGATCCGTAGATATATCGACATAGATACCACCCGGCTGTTGATACACCACCATGTTCTCTTCTCTTCAGCCTGTATCATTATACGAACAAGGCGATCGGACCATAACCAACCTTTACTAAAACGAATGCATTGGTTCTGCGTCAAGCTACGGATTAAGTTAAATATATTAGACAATCCAGGGTATCCTTTTACGAAGCTCTCTTATCCACTAAGAGACTGGTAGCGCTTTGCCGATAGCTAATACACTGCCAAGAGAGCGCTACCAGTCTCTTAGTAGATAAGAGAGCTTCGTGAAAGGATACCCAGACTACCAACAGTACTAGAAGAACCACCTCACCTTGATTCACCCTGCCATTCAGCTGATCGTATGTAACCCATTGTACTAGACGCTAATACAAAACTTAGATCAAGCCATTTATTTCTTCGATTGGCTTTCCGAATGGAGAGTATATATAGTGTATATAATATATGTAAGGAGGTCCACTAGGAAATGATGATGTTGCCACGGGATTGTTAGAACCCTCTATTAACAGCGACTGTGGTGATAAATGCTTGTAATCAACCGTATGTTGAGATGATATTATTCGTATAAGAAATCCTTGACACAAGGTCCATGAACACGCCAATCGCACGTACATCATATTGATCCAGCGATAAAAGGTTGTTACCCCTGCAATAACGTTTGTTTACTGATAACATTAATGTTCGGCTACGTCAAATCGTGGGGGCATGAGTAACAGGTTCGGGCACTGCGGTATGCATAAGAAATGATCTTAGATCGACATGAACAGGGATACGAACCGGCATTTATGGACATGCATTGTAATTAATGATGTCATTGTCTAGAACAAAATGGAGTTCCCATCTCATTGGACATGAACCATCCGACATTCTATTATCTCATTTTGTTTCATCTCGTTTCTCTCCATCACAGTACTGTCTATTGTTTATCCTACAGTATGAATTCATTGGTTTCTGATTCGCCCGAGACATCGCAATTGAAGACCGGAAGTAAATTACCAACTGACAGACAAGATGGTCAATACAAACATATTAGAAAATATGGAAGTTTACTTTACATCTATGCAATCGCCTACATTCAAAACATTAGCACATCCGATAAATCTATCGAGCAGAAATGTGCCGATTCTAATGTCCTGGAGCCAAATTGTGTTGACCAAAGAAATTGGCACTACGAAAACAGGCAATCAAATCATCCAGACATTTATCTTGGGGATGATGATAGAGATGAAGGTGCGAAGTCGGCCAATGTAATCGGAACTTTAATGAGAGGCGTATAGTCCACTTGCACATTGATCTTTTCCCTGAGTTTTGGCTTATACGTCCTTCTGAGTGACGGATAACCGAGAGTAACGTATTGACTGAGTCGTAGTCTATCACACAGTCTAGATCATTTAATATGAACAAAGATCCCACAGACAGAATTAAATGTTACTCGTGCAGACTCCAAGCAATAATGGTCTTCTTTAAAATGACTGAGAGCACACTTTGAAGTCGACTTCATGGGTATCTTTTCACAAAGCGCTCTTATCCACTAAGAGACCATAGCGCACTCTTTGCAGTGCATTAGCTGTCGGCAAAGCGAGCGCTCATAAGAGAGCTGCGAGAAACTACACCTTGGATATTGTTGCTGTAGAGAGATATTTTATGATATGAAGCGTTGTTGTAGCATGATGACTAAATGTCATCCATTTCCATTTAGAACCATTTGCCACCAAAACAAAAGTAACAATTTGCGATAAATGCGTGAAATCATTTCTTTCTTGTTCGTGTAGGTTTACGCTTTCAGTGACGTAAAACCTCAGACCCACTTGAGAATCACACGTGTGCGCTTGTGCTAGATTGATGCTACAGTGCGATCGCCAAACAACTATCAGTCAATAATCCCGTGGGAAAAGTACGTTATCTGTGTGACAACCTCTAACAGTCATGGGTGTCATGAAGTACGTGTTTTATGATTGTTGCCTGTTCTGTTCTTCTGTTCTGTTCTGTTATCTATACACAGAGCGCGTAACTGAGTGTAAAGCACAGTCAACCGAAATTAGAGATACGATGAACCTATCAAAAGCAAGATTCCCTACCACACATTTCTATGCAAAACGAATACTTCCGCATGATTATGTTTATGTGACTACTGCCCCATTACATCATACTAATACTGTGTTTGTGCCAAGTATTATTACGATTACTACGTTGGTTTCCTTGGTATAAGAAATCTCAACCTCACCATTTATAGTTTCCCGATACAATCCATAAAATTCATTCTACTTATGTGTTACTGTTTATTTTATTATTTATTTGCTTTTGAATTAGGGTATAAAGCCACCTGCAAGATATTCCACTTATATCGTGGCTTGTCACGTGAGAAATTCTGTAGCGCTGAATTTTGTCGCAAACCTGCGAGCCCCGGCTGTCAGACCAAGGAGCGTGTATTACTAGGATACACTACGTGGTGTAGAACGTACGTAGAATAGATATATACCATGCGACATGGGAAGGACGTGCAAATGATCAGTAAAACAATATGATAGTGCTTGTGTATATTAAGAGCAGAGATGATGGCTGGTTTCATAAACTCTACCATTACTCGAGGCTTATCCTTACACAACTGTCATTTTACAATTTTCGCAATAGACACTAATAATATGTAACTAAAGTTCACGGATAATGTCAAGGCATTGTCGATGCCATAAAGCATCTCTCACATGATTCAATGTGAACAATATGCCAGTTCGAACTTAGTGAGTACTATACACCTGTTTACATATAATAACTGTATGGAATTGGTATATTTCATCTGATTTGGAAGATTTACGCGTTGAAAAGTAAACTTAGCATATCATGATCAAAACACTCAGAAGTAATGAATTAAGAATTGAGCTTCATTTTATGGTTGTTCACTGAAGTATGAACGATTTGAAAGTGCTGGTTAAACTCGTCAAAGTATGGTGTTCCATCCTCAAACGTCCACACATCTAAAATAAAGACCATAGTAATCTAGAAATCAATTTAATTATCTGATTCATTTTAATTGAAGTGTTTATCATGCATCATTTCCATCAGCTATACACACGTAAAAGCCCATTGCATTGATGATAGGAAGGTGACGACTTATACTCGACTGACTTTCATGACGAAGTGACCGAGTGCAAACCAATTCAGCTTGGCTCTATATAGGGGATGGCTCCAACTGAAACTATATATAATACACAGATAAATAGAAATGTCAGAAAATACGTTTTTATTGTAATGTGTCATAACGCACGATCGAATGCGTTGAAAGTAAATATTCGAGTTTACTTAACTAATACTAGTATTCTTCATTGTCAATTACACAATGGGCCCACTGGGTCACCACGTGCAGATCGTCCCTTTTGATTTATACATGTATACGTGTTGTTTTCTTCAACTGTTCAAGTCCATGGACGGCAATGTTGTCTTTGCAGGGAGCGCACACCTCAAAGTTTCATCATTCACAATCAAAACCATTAACCACATCCTGGTCCGCGAATCCACTTCCGGGTTCGTAGACCCACTTCCTTGTTCGTAGATCCACTTCCAGGTTCATAGATCCACTTCCGGGTTCGTAGATCCACTTCCGGTTCTGTAGATCTACTTGTTATCTACCCGCACGACAGAGTGTCCAAGTCAGTGCTCTGTTCCCTGTGTGGCATCAAGGGAATTGGAATATTTCCGTAGTGCAATCTATATATGCCAAAGATTTCCTTAACTACATTTCCTCCAGAAGAAGACGTCTTCGCACCAAGAACGATTACGAGTGGACTTGCTATCAGATAATGATGTCCTGGACGTGTGTGAAGCATCATTTATATTGCAGAAATATTTAATGTAAACGTGAAAATACTGCAATCTTATAGATTTATATGTGAATGAATAAATATTCTATCAAAAGGGAAATTCAATATTTCAATAAGGACGACATTTCAAATGGTAAGACATCGATTTGCCATTGACTCAATTGTCTTCCATAATTATATCCAAAGACATTCAATAAGGCTCAGCATATGTAACGTCCTTGTTTTATAATCCGCAAAACATTTAAGGTAGATAAATACTCATTATTGGTGTTTAATCGTTGAAACTGTTCGGTTAACCGTATAATTCAGTTTACTTTGTCCCATAATACACGAGAAACGGCGCGCAATTCCCGCTCGTGTTATTGTAATGCCAGGTAATGATTGGACGACGCCGCGTCCATTACCTTGCGGCTAGCTCATGACTTCGGAGTATTACGCTAAATTCTCCGCACGCATCTAGCCGCGACTAAACGAGCAATTGATATGCCGACACATGTGGAAGCGTAAAGGGGAACCAAATTCAATTACCCTTCCTATTAATTCTAACGTCTGTCTGTTAAAACTACAAAATCTTTATTTCAGATGCGACGTTCTTTGAGACTTCTCTCCCTTTGTAAGTGTATCATGCTTGCCCGGACATGTTACAATTTGTTTGGTGGTCATTAAATTAAAATAAATCCAACAAGCTTCCTGTTTTATGGAAACAGGTATTATGATTATGGGGTTGAATCGTAGGTTATCATTTGCTTTCATAGTTTCATGCTTCATGGCCCATTCCTTTATGCACCGTAATAACCACTATGTTCTCTGTGTTGATCCTTTCAAGTTTTTTTTTATGAAGGTAATCTCTATGTGCGGTTAATGCAAAATGTCGGCTCTCTGCTGTTTTCTTTTACGACTGCTGCCTTCGCAAACCACTTGCTGTACTTACTATGGTTGCAACAAAAGAAACCGGAATATACATAGTCCATGCAATGTTAAAGACTTTGTTTTCACTGACGTGATGTATGTATACATCAATAGGATACAGATATCGGGTATGTACGTATCCAAGATAAATATAAATTTTAATCTCTACCACATGCACCATGGGTCAAACTCCAGGGTCCGTGTGCTCAAACGTGGTTTATCCATAGTTTATCCTAAACTATGGATTACCGGTGAGTTATAGGTGAGTTAACTTAACTAAGTTTTGCTTAAACCAGGTCTTTGCATTTATAACCTCAATGTGTACGTAAAATCATATTAAGGAATTATCTTAATTCATTAATGAATTATTTTACAACTTTTTCTCCGATGTTATTTATTACTGAGAACAGCGATTACAGAATGGTACTGAATATTTAATTCCTATATTTAATTAGTAATTATTTCAATGCATTTTTAGATGATGCTATCATGATGGATGTGAAAGGTACAATCACAGAGTCAATCTGATCTGAGTGTAATTAAATAGTTGCAAAGAAACCGAAAACACCTGATTTAGTTATTGGTGACTTTGACAAACGTCGTAATGACAAGTTCTAATTTCTTTCCGCTGAAGGTTCACACTTTCCTTGTTGCAATTATATTATATATTGTTTGATATAGTTGATCTACTGATAAACGATAAAGGCATACAATCACAGATTTCAATGAGCGTGTAGCACTATATATTTGAGTAATAAATCCAACTACATTCATTTTCGATACATATCATTTTATTTTAGCGCTGAAATCCATTTCGTCAGTCAATATTAAGGGAGGGGAAGGGGGTGGAAACCGATCTAGTAGTTAGATTTTCCAAAGGAAATGTAATTAGAACTACACTCCCTTTCTTCATATAAAATATGACTTTCTTTTATAACTATCCAGTTTGGTGGAATACGTCAATCAATAAATAACACATTTTGGGTGGACAAATCAAACATAAATACAGTAGTCTCAGATAGAAACTCGTTTTCCATTATATAGGTCAACCATCTGTGATAGTATGCTTTTAATATTCTGATGGCCGTGAAGCGATGGAATCAATGTCAGATAAAACGATAACTTTATATTGATTTATTTTTCTCCAAAACATAAATGCAAAGCCATCGATACCTTTGTATTTGAATGCAAGATGAATTTAAGAAAATACTAAGAATACATACAGCATATTGCGTGATCTAATGGATACATAATTCTTGATGAAAATATGCATGCATATGTATGGGTGCACGTGCGATACTAGTATCTGTTCTGTTCCCGGCAAATGATTTTTGTTAACGATTTCCTGGACGTTGTAAATTCTTATTTGAGGAGACAGACTCCAACATCTTATTATTCACCCACTCATTCTTGCCCTGTTTTTCAAATTGCATGGAATCGTTTAAAAAAGAACTCACTCATTTCATCAAAATGCATAATGGAGGTCGAACATTAAAGTAAAGTGAACACAGGACACGAAGGTCCAAATGTATAAAATTCCTCTTATGTGAGGTAGTAATTAGCTGCCGGAAATACACTTTGAAATGTTTGACACTGAATAAAGCTAAAAATGACATTTTCAATCAATGCAAATGTAATGATCAAATATGTAAATTATAAACAATACACACTCTATTCAAGTTACACCCGACAATAAAACAAGATGATACGTTGAAATAATGATGATTAAAATATTAAAATTAGTTAAATTACCAACGGTAAATAGATTGGGAGATTGTTGCTTCTTTTCCTCGTCAATAACTAAATAAAGGCGATATTCAGTCAATATGACACGGGGCAAATATATAAAAAGAAGCACCATGAAAAATATATTTCTGAAAGCTAAATGTAATAAATCTTGACGAATTAATTTCGAAAGGCGTTTTTCAGAGAAATTAATTGTAATTTAGTTTGAGGAAGTTAGGATTAAATAGAATTGAATTTTGACCCCATTAATCTTCCCAATAGTCCGGAATGATTTCGCTACTGTCGTCTCCTAATCTTCACTTGTGCGGTGGTGAGCATGTCTTGTAATTATACAGTTATCAAGAAGAGAGAGACAGGAAACCTCACCAATAGGATAAATCTGACTATGATAGCATATCAATATGACATCTGAATATGATAACATCTCAATATGACTTCTGAATGTGATAACATCTACACCGGCACATCCGGTATCTGGAAGCAATGATTGATTTGCATTAAGAGATTTACACCGTGACGTACATCTATGCGCGATTCGCTGATACTGAGTTGTTTGCCGTGTGCCAAGGAATCATAGTTCGATGTTATCAGAACGATTTGTTTACCCTGGGAGGTAAATCCATAAGCACAACGTCTTACGGGATGACACACATGCAATTCAATTACGGATACACCAAGCCGCTAGATTTATTAAAATACATAAATTCACACACACACACACACACACACACACACACACACACACACACACACACACACACACACACACACACACAC
>JAULBP010003125.1:0-14248 GCA_032355345.1 Lepetodrilus pustulosus
ATGTGTCTAAATTGATGTATTTGAATACATTCCGCTCTGTACTTTGATATTTAAATCATAAATGTTAACAAAATACATGTTGTTATCTCCCTTCCGGAGACTTTGCCAAATCCGACTCGTTCAGGCCCTAGTAGGTAGACCTATACATTTTAGAACAAATCTGATTGGACTACAAGTGCTGACCGCTGTGCTTTGATCTTGCTCTGCCTCAAAAACGGGGTTTCTTGGCAAGGTATGTATACGAGTAAGCTGAGTTAGATCACGTGACATAGGCAAGGTGAGGTTAAATATAATAACGTAGAATAAATACCAGATTTATAGAGCACCGAAGGTAAAAACAATTATCAGACTAAATTTGGAACAAACATTTAGAACAGCCTATTCATTGGCAATATAGTGTCATAATTTTTGTAGATTATTCTTTAGTTGGCATTGTCATTGCATAGAAAAAAAAGATATAAAATGTTTAAAAAATATACATGTAATATTGCAAAGATGATCTTGCTACTTTCAGTTCATCAAAGACACTGGCCAATATAACAGACTATTTTGCTCCGTTTTCATCTGCACGTAGCAGATGAATAAACATTGATAGGTCGGTCAATCAGAGAGCTCCCAGCCATAATAACTTATATTGTTGACATGATGGCATGAGAGTGAAAATGTCAGTCCACGTTAATTAAATAATGCTACAGACAGAATTCTAGATAACGATTTTGGATGGGATTATTGAATAGATGACAAGTAGTCAATGGCAAGGCGTTTCAGAGGATGTGACAAGTTTTTCTTCGACGGCAAGTCAATTTTCTGGAATGAGTCGTCTCCACACCCCCCCGGGATGATTCTCACTCCCGTTGCCATGGGGATGACCTGCCTGCTTCTGATTGGCTGGAAACGAGTTTGTCATAGGCATCAGCAGATTGATGTCATGTAATTGTAGTGACTTCCCTTTGCTTTCGAGCTGGCATAAAGCAGACATGATGTTGCCATCTTCGGCCGTTTCGGCGATTTCGGTGTGCTCGGCCAGAATCTGGTGCTGCTTGATCAGGATCTCATCTGTAAACACATCCGGCTTCATCGACTTCCTGTTGCACATGAGCACATCGTTCACACCGGATACGTTTGCTATCTTCCGCTTTTTACAATTTTTCTCCTTCGGTAAGCATTTGGGTTTAATCTCAGAGTCTTTTCCTTTCAGTTTTGGTTTACAATTTTTATCCATTGCTTGTAATTTTGATTTAGTCACAATGTTTTTTCCTTTCAGTTTTGGTTTAAATTTTTTCTCCTTGACCTTTACTCGTAATTTTGAATTAATCTCATCCATGTTTTTTCCTTTTGGTTTTGGTTTACTTTTCTTATCACATTTCTGCTTCTCTGTATAATGAGGGAAATATTTGTATTGCCTGAACACAGGTTTAATCGATCGGTAAGAACGTCGCATTGGAGTGTTAGTCTTGTCTACCGAATTAGAATCTTGCGACGTCGTACACGTGGTTCCTCCCAACGGCCTATTGCACGTGACATTCGCGAAATCGCTGTCCTTAAAACTTGGCAGCATTTGTGTTTCCAACGGGGTGTGCCCGGTTGTGCTTTTGAGCCTTGTTTTGGATTTCATTTGAACATGTCCCGTCATCCTGGCTGTTGTGTTAGTGTCCATCTGCTCAGGCAGACCTCCATTTCTCTTCTCGTCGCCTGCAGTCTTGAGATGAACATCTGGTGCACTCAACGGGTTGTGTCCATTCGTGCTTTTGAGTCGGGTTGAGGAGTTAATTAGACCAACTTTTTCTGCTGATGCACATTTCTTTGCAGTTACCTTTGCTTTCATGAGTTGCTTCGCTTCTGATGGGATCCTGAAACAAGGCACAGGTGTGAGAAATTATATAACAAATACACAATAATGAATGTAAATAGTCCATTTGAATAGCAATAGAATTGGTTATGTATAAGAAACAAACCAATGTAAAATCACAATCCCAACCAACATAAATACTCGACAAAAGTACCTAATTAAGAGTGCTTATTTTTGGAATGAATGAAGTAATTGAGGCTTTGCGTCGCAGTGGGAATATTTCACCCATAGGTGATAACATGCTACTTTGTGTTTTTGGACACAGAAATATAAAATTTGCAATATTTTATTCTAACAACGAAGAATTTCCAAATGTCATTCTAGACTGGTTCCTATCACTCTTCAAGAACTTGCAGACAAATAGAAAGATTACTAAACCTGAGATGAAATTTGGTAGAAAGCTTCCCCATAAAATATCTGCCATCCCTTAATGATTTTTTTAGTACAGTGTCCCCTCGATATAACGCTGAAGTTGGGGTCCATGACATACCCCTTGCCTTATAGTACCTGCATTATACGATAGTACAGGTAAATAACAAAAATGAAAATGGGATCCCCGCCTTATATCCAAATCTGCTGTGTAACGGGCCGTGTTATATCGAGGGGACACCATACTTTGATTGAATCAGGGTATCCTTTCACGAAGCTCTCTTATGCACTAAGAGACTGGTAGCGCTCGCTTTGCCGATAACTAATACACTGCTAAGAGAACGCTATCAGTCTCTTAGTAGATAAGAGAGTTTCGTGAAAGGATATGCGGGATAACATCCTAATAACTTTAAATATCCAAATGGACTTATTTTTAAGCTGTTGTGTTCAGAATGATATCGTCTAGACATGGTGAAGATAAGGTTTTTAATTTGATAAGTGTTGTAGACTGGTGAAGTTAAGTCATGTATCTGCTAAACTGCATGATGGTGATGCAGCTAGAAATGGTCAAGCTGAGACTGTGAAGCTTAGCTGGCAAAGCTCAGCCATAGCAAAATATGTCTGCCAGTGACCTTGACCTTGTCAATGTCAGCTGTTGAGGTGCTACAGCATGTGTATTGCTGATCAGCTGACTGAAACTCAGGAATGTTGTTGTGATGTGTTCTTGTGCTGGACACTGACCAATCCTAGTAGATCTATATACCATCTACACATGATAGTAGATCTATACAGTACCATCTAACGTAATTCACCTATTAATTCGAACCCTCTAACTACTTGAACACTTAACATGTACGTGTATATATTTTAATTTTTTTAATTTTTTTTTATTTGTTTGTAAGGTTAGATATATTAATTTTGGTTTGTGTCTCTAATTATACGAACACGGATAATTTTCAATTTTCCAAAAATTTCGAACAGCTAAATATACCATTGTCTTAGTGGCCTGACTGTAAAGGGGTGTCTGTCAATCTTGAGATTCGAACCAGAATTTTCTGGATATGTGTCCAACACTTCCCACTCTGCCTAGGGTGTATAGGTAACCATGGAAACTACTAGGTTGTACAAAGTTGTACTAACAGTGAGGTCAAAACCAGTTGAGGCATTTAATATTGCACAGCGATCAAAACTTACTTTAAAATTTACTAGCCTGGGTGTCCTTTCACAAAGCTCTCTTATCCACTAAGAGAAGTGCTCACTTTGCTGATAGCTAATACACTGCTAAGAGAGCAATGATACCCAGAATAGTGATACAAATGATAAAGAAATGTGTACCAGTATTACTACTAATCCTTAGGATACCTTTAGCATTGGGAGAAATGGCCTGGGGCTAGTGTTAATTCTGATCTCTGATTGCACAGCTGTCTCCCGTGGGTGAAAAAATATATCTACAGCAATAAGTAGAAAATAAATATTTTACACAAGTACAGTAATTTTCAACATGTAAATGGAAAAACCTGCAAAATGGGAAAATTGCATATAATATTTATTCTAGGAATTATTCTTTGGTAAAACATGCTGAAAATGTAATAAACACATATAATTTATGATACATGTTGTGGTTCAACATGCAGCATATTTAGATATGTATTTTGATAAATAGGTTTCATATATGTGGGAAAGATTTGGTATGATATATTGAGATGCCTATTTAGCTCCTATGAAAAAAGCCAGCACAGCTATTGTTTGGCATGAAATGCATTGACACCCCTATTATCTTCATTTTCTTATTTTATTTGTCATAACCAAAATTGAAATAATAGAAAATATTGCACCAGTAATAAAAAAAATCTTTTTGTAAAACGATCACCAAATATTTTGTGTAAGTATTATTTTATGCAGAGGGGAGATGTTCGAAAGAAAGAACAGGCAAATAGGCTAAATTTGCATGTGCTGGTATGTGAAGAGCGTCAGCACATGCAAAGTGGACCATTTTGCCCATTTCTTCTTTCGAACGTCGCCCCTCTGCATAAAATAATACTTACTTAAAATATTTGGTGATCGTTATATAAACAGATTTTTTTTATTACTGGTGCAACATTTATTTATTTTTAATTTTAGTTAGGCCAAATAAAATATGATTTTTTATTTTTTTCATTCTATGAAGTATTTAACAAGATAATCTACGAAATAGGTGCATCAATGCATTTCATGCCAAACTATAGTGAGTAATCGGACTTTGACCGACACTATAACCCTGTCCAGTGTACCGCTCAGAGCGGTCAGTGGTGGAGCAAGGACACACTGGTCAGTGCATGGTCAGCATTGCTAGTGGGTGAAGGAGATTTCCTGTCCTTGTCTGAGGCCTGACCTTGGCTAGAGTTCAGAAAGGTCAACATGGGCAAACTGGTCATACAGATAAACTATGCTGGGCTGTTTAGGCTGTAACTGAGTAACTATCAAACCCATCCCACCCTAGCCATAGACATCTTCCTTGGTAAGGTTGATGGTAAAGGTACATGAGATAGGGTAGTATGTGTCACAGACCCTGTTCTCAATCAAATACTCCGATTCCAAATTAAATAATTTCAGAGGCTCCTTTCATATACATATTATACCCATCAGTAGAAATTATTAAAAATAATTTACTTTTCATCCTCTGAGACTATTGATAGTCTAAAGATAGGGCTACACCATTTTGTATGGGGGCCCTGGGCGGTCACTATGTTTGTTTTTCTAGGGGAGGGAGGTGTGGGGGAGATATGGTGGGAGGAGGTGGTGGCGGGGTAGGGTGGGGTGTATTTGTTGTCACTGTTCTCGTCCAGTGGTCATTGTTATCGGCTCTGTTGACCTGACCACCTTGTCCAGCCAAAGATAACCTGAACATTAACACAAGTTATTGATAACACTGTCTAAGGTTGAAGTTAAGGTTACCTCTATATAACAAGAAGAGGCTGTGTGTATATTTCAGTGTATATTTTATGAGAAAATCATCGTTGACAATGTTGTCAGCTATTTATATGCATTTATTGGTCTTCCAGTCTTTGTACTTATTCACACAACGTAATAATTTACCTTGGAAATCCTATTTCAGAATGAGAAATGTATTATAGTACGATATTACAGGGAAATAACAAAAATAACAATGAGATCCACGTCTGACCCACGGTATATCCGAATCCGCAGTGTATCGGACCGTGTTATATCGAGGGGGCACTGTATATAAGCAAGACAAGACTGGACAAGGTGTGTACTATGAACAGTACTAATGTCACAAGTGACAAGTATACTACAGTACTTCAAGAGTACTGTAGATCTAGGTTACTGGTTAGGCACTCTGTACTAAAGATGTACTGTAGCTATATTTAGACCTCTAGGAAGTCAGTCAGTGTGTCAAGCTTTGTTTACAGCCGAGTTCTGTTAAGTTGATCACAACTAGGTTTGGGACGTCAACTCATATCGTCTGAGCCATATCCTCTACTACATTCCCAATATTGTGTATAATATTACTGATGTTTATATATCTGACTATTCTATAATGTACTCAATCACTGGAGACTAAAATGTTAAATTTCAAAGAAACTTTGATCCTATTCTCGCAGTATTGAATAGAAACATACCATTCTATCTATAAACATTACTCGATTTATTTTGTAAATGATTGCCCATTGTTTGTTTTTTTCTCTGTATGCTGGTCACATGATAATATTTTCTTGAAAATGTACGTTTTGACCTACCGTAATGTCAAGCAGTATAAGGTATTAACTATGTTTTCTTGCTTGTGATTCATTAAACTCAGTTGTTATGGTGTAAATAACAAGACTACCATAAATGCTCTAATAATTCGAACATGAAATAAAAATTTTTTTATAGCTGTTCGAATTATTAGAAAAATAGGAACATTGAAAATGATGCGTGTTCGTATAATTATGGACAAACAAATTAAAGTACAAAATAAGGTTGTAATGCATTGAATTGGTAAATAAATAAAGGATTTAAAAAGAAAAATTTTAATGTGAAAAATAACTTCGAATAATTTGAAAATTACAATTTGAAAAAAGAAATGCCCTTTTCATATTTATAGGCTCGATTTTTAAGATATTTTTTACAGCTATTAATTTAGGTGTTCGAATTATTAGAGGGTTCGAATAATTAGGAGAATCGTGGTAACATAACAAAATGCAGATTATTTCAATGTTGGTACATTTCCATCTGGTTCACCAGAGAGTGGTATGGTAGCAGCAAGCCATGATTAAATAATTACTTATTATGCTACAAAGTAAAGTTTAAACAAACTTCAACACAAAACACAACCATATGTCAACTTAAAAATTTAATGTAATTTCAATTGATTTTGATCATTACCAAAAAGTAAAACACAAGTAGGTACAGTGCTCCCTCGATATAAGGCTGTTCGATACAGAACGGATTCGGATATAAGGCTGGGTCAGATGTGGATCCCATTTTTAATTTTTGTTATTTACCTGCACTATTATATAAGGCTGGGAGTATGTCATGGACCCCACATTCAGCGTTATATCGAGGGGACACTGTATATATATTTTTCCTACAAGTTTACTCCTTACCAGTGTAGTTTTCGTTATGAGGCGAGTACAGGTTAAGTTTTCCTACAAGTTCCTGTCTGACTGTCGCAACAAGTTTGTTTTTTAAAGTGAGTCCACCACAAACCATACATATGACATTTTGTATGTGAGATAGTTAATCATTAATTTGCCTGTAAATGTAAAAGCTGAATTTATGAGAGTTTTTCGAAAGTACAAACATTTTAAATGTATTCAATCCTTATTTTATCAATATCTTCCAAAGGTCAGATTGTATGGTGATTGTTAATTAAATTCTTCCTAATATAATTATTGATTGCAAAAACTTCCATCCTAAGTAAACATTAGTAAGGACAATTTTATTATTTTGTCATCTATATTTTTTTCACCAGTGAAGAAATTTTTTATTAGTATTATTTTACTGTCTGAATTAATTGCCCAGGCCCAGAGATCATAAAAACATTTTTCAAGTAAGAACTCATGCTCAGCTCAAGGTTTTGTTCACAAATCTTCCATGTAAAATTTGAGCTTGAGCATGAAATCGTACTAAAAAAGTTTCGTAATCTCGGGACGAGGACTGATACTGCCAATTTTGAGGGATATATATCACAACATATCTGCTTTCCATGCTTTCTGCTTATCGCCCGTTTTCAGCCACCAGATCATTCATCAGTATTTAAGTGTTATAGATCAGTTTGAACACAGCATATCGTCGCTTCTCTTCTCATTGTTCCTGATTCGTTGATCCACACACATGTATTTCTGCAATTCCGACCAAATCGTAATGCTTTTTTTGTTTATCTTTCCTGACCAATCATAATGCTTTATTGTTTGTCTATGCGAAAGGTTCTTCTGGCCAAGCCATGCGGGCGAACAGTAGTATATATCGAGGAGGGTGAGAATGTCGTTGCCATGGCGGATGGCACTGGGTAAGGTCACTGAGCAATTTCGGAACAAAAAAGCAACAAAGCAACAACGTCAGACTGCACTTTCTTTGAACTGTTTTTGTCAGCCAAGTACGCATTTCAACTGTGGATTTGAGGTGTCTGCATTGGCCGTCAAAGACAGCGAAGTCGAGCGAGAAATTGCAGTTTGCGCATTTTGGTTCACGGTTTGAATTCTGTTGGCCAGAATATCTTTTAGCCCTGTCCCGATTGGCCGATATTGTACGTATATACTAGCTTAGTAGTGCATTGTGGGTAAGGAAGTGCCACGTCACGTGACTCTTCGTTAGCCAGGTGGCGCATCTAGGCTTGTTTATATGTCACACTATCCCTGCTCAGAACAGTGCTGTAAAGGAGATCGCAATTCTAGGTTAGACCAAATGGGCTGCGACTGTTGACGTTGATGGTTAGAAAAAGTTTCACCTCGTGTTGAAGTATGTATCTTTTTTAAAACGACTTGTAATTTAAGCATTCATTTTTTAATGCTTTGATTAAACATTGAAAACGTAAAAGTAAATCTTTGAGTTTTATCGATTTCAATTCCATGTCAGGCAACTTTTTCTATCTGATTCTCGAAGAAGCGTGTCTCTTGCTGCGAATGGCTAGCTAGTCTGTGTGCGATGAGAGAACGAGCGAGACTCATCCACACGATTGGTTTCGGCCATTCGCCAGAATGAGGCTCGTCCAGTCACGGTTCACGCCTGTTCGGCTAACCTGCTTTGTGAAGCGATGATCAGCAGGAGTCAAGATGTCCCAGAACAGTCCATACAGAAGTGAATGCTTACATGGTTTTGGGGCTGTGTATGTTTCGTTGAATGAAGGACGATGAAAAATGCACAGGTCTGAAGAGGAAAGTTCACTGCTGTTGACTTTTTTTTGTGTATGTCATGTGAATTGAAATAAAGAAATTTATCTTGGATTACCAATTTTTAATCGTACAAATATTTTTCTTTTGAGTGCAATTGTAATTTGTATTATGTATTGAAATTATGATTCCAAGGCATACAATCATGTTTTTTCTGACATATTTCATTGTGAAACATAATTTACCTGAAAGTATGTATATTTTATTTGTCTTTGCAAGGATATTGGATAACAGCCTACATTTTTGTCATGTCCCACTGGTTTGAACAAAATTCATCGTATTTTTTTCATTTTTTAAAATGTATTTCCCCAAAACCCCATGAGTTAACAAATAAGATATGAAAATAAAAATAACAGCAAACCATGATTGTTTGCTTTTAACACTTTAAAGTGAAACCCTGAGTTAGATTATGCTACTGCTAAGCATTATTTGCCTTGTGTATAATAACGTGGCAGTCTATAATATTTGCTGTCTTTAACATTGGATATTTGATATTATTGATATATTTCTATTTGTTTAATTAAAGTAACAGCTTCATCAGTAATACTATAAAAGCTGTTGAGTTCGAACCAATGATGCTATTAGTAGCAAACATAGCATGATTTGTAGAAAGAAATATTGCTTTTAGTCATGTTTATTATTAACATATATGCAATCTTTTACCTCATAGAAATATCCATTTAAATCTAGAATAGAAAAATAAATAAAAAATGTAATTAAGTTCACAACATTGCTTTTAGACTTTATCCAGCTTTTTCTTCCAATTGTTTGATTAATAATTAAATATTGATGTTAGTGTTACAGTTTCCAGGTATTATTTACATTTACTGGTAGTATTTTATATTCAAATAACACATAAAATGCTCATGGGTTCAGATAATTGTTGTTCAGAAATATCATAATATATTGTCAAGTGCTATTTTCCATAATACATGTGCTTTTCAGTTTTCTGTCTGTAATTATGGAATGTTCTCACATGAATCCACTTGCCTTCATGAGACCATAAAGCAAGTCGATTCTGACATCATTCCTTGAATAAAATCAAAACCTATAGAATACTTTGTAAAGAGCGAGGCAGTGCTTCAAATTGAATCCATTGAATTCTATGCAAAAGTAGGTCACAGCAGGTAGGATATGATTATTCTGCTTCATTATTGAAATAAAATTTATTATTTTTAAATCAATGAATGAAAGCTATCCTTTGGGCTTTGCTTTTTGTAACTTTTCAGCAGGACCCTGCAAACAGGAACCATCGATTTCCACGATGGTCGATCACTGTCGAGTAGAAGCCCAGAAGACGATCACGAACAAGCATCCCGTAATGCTACTCAACGAAATGAAGAAGGAGACCAAGTACGAGGTCACGGCCGAAAAGGGAGACAAGCAGCAGAAATGGTTCGAGGTGACCTTGACCATGGACGGGAAGACTTACTTGGGGAACGGCCTGTCGAAGAAGGATGCCAAGCTGGACTCGGCTGAGGTGGCGCTGAGGGAAGTCTACAGCATCCTCTACGTCCCTGAGAGCGGTATGTTGACATAATTATGTGCCTTTCCTGGGCTGCGTTTCATGAAATTGGTGTATATTTATACCAGACGTAAATGATGCGGATTTGCTTGTATTGCGTCATTTACGTTGATTGTATCGCGTCATTTACGTTGATTGTATTACAGCATTTACCTCCGGCGTAAATATACTCGCCTTTTGTGAAACGCATCCCTGTTTGTCTATTTTATTTAATTTCTTTTTGTTTATATTTTGTTTGTTTTGTAAACATTTATTTTATTTTATTATTATTTTTTAAAATTTTATTTTATTTTCTTTCTTTGTTTTCCCATTATGTTGTAGTTTAATAGAACTTTGGCCTAATATTTCTACTTGTATCCAAGGTTAAACATTTGAGTATCAGGGTCTCAATCCACAGAATGTTGTAACTTCATGATATCGTATAGTTCTGTGGAACGGAGTACTGGTTCCGAGGTTACAAAATCTTTTCAGTATGATTTCATGCTCAAGCTCAGATTTTATATGAGGATTTGTGAATAAAACTTTGAGTTGAACATGAAATCGTACTCAGAAAAGCTTGGTAATCTCGGTAAACTTAAGCATATATGCAATACACAACACATTTAATGATGGAATATTTGGAGTAAAACTGTTGCTACAATATGAGTTTTCACCCTGTCTCAGGGGAGGGGGAGCATGGGTTGCTGTACTAGTGATCGAAATAGAGGAGGTCTTGGTGGTTAATTGAAAATCTGCCATGTTAAAGGTACCTGTGTTCGAATTTCAAACAAATAATCAGGGGTTCATTTTCCATAAGCCCAATGTTAATGGTGGTAAAATCAGCAATTTGCAGAGGTGGGGTCACTAGGTAAACCTGGCTAAGCACAGGCGTAGCGCAAAACTACATCACAATAAAATGGACATGTAGAGGGCAACATGGAAAATAAGTCGATGTGCATCAGCCAATCAGAATCTGACATTCTTTTGTGAGGTAAAATAATAATGCATGTTTGATCTTTAAAGTTTGCAAACTATACGACTTTGCAGCAGTAGTATGAGACATTAGACACGTGAAAAAAAACACAAGGAATGTGGGATGAATTTCCTATCCAGTGAAAAGGTATCAAAATATTTCCAAAGTGCAATGTCCCAGGGCACATCTGACATTTCTAAAACCGGCTCTGCAGATAGCATTGTTAAGTGTCTGGCTGGCATTTGCTAGAGATATCCATGGGGCTAGTGCTATCAGAGTTATCGTAGTTAGGCAAGGATGCGTGTAAGTGCAGTGTCATAGGCTGATGGTGGAAGTATAGATGGTTGGAGAAATCTCATAAACTTACATATAGCAGAGGAAAATGCCCTTTTGATCATAGAAAGAATCAGTAGTTCAGGAACAAGGGTATCTTCAGAAGATGTGACCTCGATGTTCATCGACATGTTTATTATCTTATTCACCCGTGTTGCCTTTCAAATTGATGCACAGTGTCGCGTCTGGATAAAGTGTGCTGATAATTGTATATGTGATATCAGGGTTGGAACTTGCTTGAAAAACACATTCATCTGAATAGTGATACAATTAATAAATGTTTACAAAAATAGCATGAATTATGTAACGTCCAATCATTGAATCACTGTCACGTATGGAGAGACTGGGGTAGTACTAAGTCTACAAATAAAACTATTATTGCCAGCTCCGTGATGCAATCTTAGCATGTAAAACATCAACCATTGCGTGGTTGCCATACAACACACACAGGCTTGGGGATAGTATGCAAAGAGATTTTCAAAATGTCGCCGCCAATATTCTTGATCCAATATTCTTGAATCGACCAAATATAATGCAGTGTTCTTTCCATCCCGTTCTGTCAACCCAAAAGTAGAACTACAGAATAACCTCGATATAACACTGACTTTATGTTACTTTTAGTACTGGTATTTCTAGAGTAAATGTATTTTTAAAATTTATCGTTTTTTTTATTGTTGGATATGGGTGAAATATTCTTACAGTGATGTTATGCAATAAATCAATCAATTAATCTAAATTTATTTCCCCGATTTTGACATCTTGTGTGTCAGCACCACTTATTTTAACTTTCCGAGAGAATTTTTTTTTTTTTTTGTTTTATTGTAGTTACACTGAAATCAATTCTGAATATATACGGTATATGAACAATGGTATGACTATAATGCTACTTTCTTGAATTGATTAGTAAATTTAGATAACTCAATCACGCGTGTGCACAGGCAATATATTGAAGATTGTAGCTCAGGAGTCACAGGCTGCCAAACTCAATAAAAGTAATTTCAAACCAATATTATTTTAGAGGGCCATAATGTCATCAGCTGTGATAAATATTGCAGATCTCGGACTGCATATCTAAGCAATTGTTCCGATAACACATTGCAATATTAATTTATTTAGCGTTGTTTGGCATAGCTTATCTGTGTTGCTATGGAAACCTTGCATTGCAATCGTTGCTGTGAACATTCGTGGGACAGTGACGCTGATCTGGATGGTAATTTATTACTCCCAACTCAGATTGTTTGCTTTGGGAGGGATCTACCTTTCTGCAATCAGTAGAAACTTTGAATAATAGAGTTCTTGATCAATGCAATACACAATGTTTTCCGGAATGTGTACATTTATTTTGCATTTTCGAACAAGCATTTGCATTTTTGATATTGTCACAATAATTTGGTCTTGGATGTGTTCGGACATGTCATGTGTCACTGCTGAAAGGCATTATTGCGATGTTTGTTCGATATTCTTTAGACGTCACGTCGAGTAAAATACAATGAACATGTCGTAATTTCAGTTCTTTTAGTGGATTGATAAAATATTGTAGGGAAATTCCAACATTTACCAGAAAGTTTGTTTTCACTGCTCGTATTAGGTTACAAACTACTTTCCTAATTCTCCAGCTTGTAAGAACAAAAACGCTATCGTGAGGATTCAGTATGCCCTTTAGCAGATACTAGTTTCCTGCCAGCTAATCTTCATTGACATTCAATGGCAATAGTTCTTTCATTTGCTGATTCAGCACAGTGCATTATTATACTAACAGATACGTTTACATTTAAGTGAACAGGATAAATTTTTAAACAGTTTATTTCTGAAATAGCAAGACTGCATGAAGAATATTTTTTTTTAAATTTAGCCGAAAGAAATAAAATCCGTTAGTAGGAAGCAATCTTAAGTTTATTAGTTGAGCATCACTAGTTTCAGACTTTTTAAATAAAAAAACTTCCCATATGCAAATAACAACATATACGCCAATAACGGCATATTGATGTCAGATTGTATGTTTTAAAAAAACTCCAAATTTAATTATTCAAGAAATACAGTTGATTAATGATGCATTCATTTATTAATAAAGTATGCGTAATTTTCTTCAGATATTTTTAGGTGTTGGCATATTGAATTAATAGTAATGAACGTGTTTGGAGTACGTTCAATATTGATTATTTCGAGCACAGATATCGCGAATTAGAGAAACCCTGCATATCAGATGACCGTCCGGACCTAATGAGCTCCTATGAGAGTTATATCACAAAGTTTCATCACCGGGATGGAAATAGATCAATATGACTAGAGTCATCTACATCCCCTGTCAGCTGTCAACAGGACAGGATTTCCCGATGCGTATCTTGATCCTGGCGATTCCATGGAATCCTAACAAATATACGACTGATTTGATTGCACCATGTAACATAAGATAGCGGCAAGCGCAGCAATAATGCATACTTTGAATTCTACCAAAGTTTTTGTGGTGATGTTTTATTAAAGCAATTGAGAAAGGAAATGAGATTATGAAGTAGATTACTTTTATTGTTATTTACAAAATAAGGAAATGGAGTAAGACCAGTAAATAATGAAATAGTGTTCTACAGTTTTTTGTGCACCCATTTTATTATGCTCTCTTTGAAGTCTTCTGAATTCTATTTTGATAATAAATAAAACCCCTATCTCTCTTTCTTTCTCTCTTTCTTTCTCTCTTTATTTGTCTGTCTGTCTTTGTCTCTCTTTCTGCATTTGTCTGTCTTTCCTCCCTCCTTCCCCCTTCTTTCTCTCTCTCTCTCTCTCTCTCTCTTTCTCTCTATCTCTCTCTCTCTCTCTCTCTCTCTCTCTCTCTATCTCTCTATCTCACTCTCTCT
>JAULBP010003235.1:0-14244 GCA_032355345.1 Lepetodrilus pustulosus
TTGTCATTATTTAAGTATGACATTTATATGTTGCAGGGATCATTCAGATGAAGAAGTGGGAATCAGAACTGTATCAGTATTGCAGATCCGTTATTGAAGCATGCATGATAAGGAATCATAAGTCTACTGAGAATGCTCAATCTTATTCATCTGTTCCGACACTATATGTAGAACCATGAAAGAGCAGATCTATCAGGTTACAGGCAACTACAGATAATCAGACATATGCAATATATCCCGACTTGATCAGTGTGGTACATTATGTCTAATATAGTAGGGAAGCCCTGATGCAACGAAAAATGTAACAACTGCGAACAATTTAACAACACTAATTTTTGTTACATTTTTCGTAGACGTCTACTGCAGTACACGACGTACGAAACATGTAAAAACAAAATGCTTCGTTACATTGTTCGTACATGATGTACGAACAATGTAACAATTTGTTGTTGTTACATTTTTCGTCATAGGTTGAAACGAAAAATGTAACACTGTGTTTGCTAACGATCAAAATAAATGTTTTTCTATCTGTTTGTACACATAGTGAACACTTACAACTGAATTATTAATTGCCAGCGTAATTATTTCTATTTGGCATCATGGACGCTGGACCTAGAAATGTAGCATTTTTGTCGAAAATGCTCCCTGTATCGTTTTCATGACGTGATATTTCAAAAAAACTAGAATAGCCAGGCAGTTGAGATTTGCATGATCGATTGTTAGGAATACTGTTGATGGCGTTCCGGAGTATGAGGCATGCATTTCCTTTAATACATGTTTTACAAAGCATTAAATCCACTCCATTAAGAGTCGTTTTGGTCCGAATTTAAGTTAAAATGCAAAGTACACTCATTTAGCAAACATATTTTTACTCACGTTTGTACCTCCAGATATAGGTAACATTCCAATATCATTCTGCGATAAGTAACTGCAATTTACATTTCTGGTACATGAATAATGTACAGTAATATAGTATACACATTTTTATTGTACTAATTTCAAAAGAAAACTAAGTATGATGTTTTGTTACATTTTTCGTTGCAACCTATTATTAAAAATGTAACAGAAAAAATATTTGTTACATTTTTCATACATGATGTACGAAAAATGTAACAAACCAAAATATTGTTACATTTTTTGTATATAATGTAATAAAATAGTTTTTGTTAAATTTTTCGCAGTTGTTATATTTTTCGTTGCATCAGAGCATCCAGCGTACAGACGCTCTATCATCATTGTTTCACTAAACTGTTCGATATTTATTTGTAGCCAAGAATAATCTAATTAAGGAAGAGAATATGTTGACAGTAAACAAACCGCCAATGTGAAAGTTAAAGGGGTGCTATAATGTGAAAGTTAAAGTGGTGCTATGATCTTTACATTAACAGATTAGCCCCTTCATTAGGGTATACAGCCGAGGTGTGAGTGAGACTGATTGACATGGCCCTTTATCCTTTGTGTCCCTATATGACGGGATGAAAGCAATTGCAAGTCTCAGCCAGTGTCTCAGTTATCGGCATTTCATATTTCGTGCATTTAAATGTACTTTTTTTCTTATTCTATATTATATTTGTTGTACTAAAGTACTCTCACGTGACTGCGTATGTCACAACTAGATATTTACACTTAAGGTAGTCTCTAGTTACAATAAACATGAAATAGTTTTCCTCAATTCTGGTTGAACCTGTCAGAATAGCGTAACTTTTGATGCTCAAATATGTTCAAGGTCGCCATGTAACAACCTCTCGTGAATATTTCCCGGTATACGGTATTACAAGTTTCACAAATAACAACTAGCTGCTTCAACTGCTGGATTAGACACAGGCATCAGCTACTTGCTGCCACATCTGAATGCTAAAACCCATTCTTCTGTCGCAGTTCTCCTCTCTACAACCACACTAGTAGTCATGGTGTCCTGTAGTCTGCTACAGGTGGGGGACATCGATCGGGATCAGGATACGGGTACATCCAGTGGCTCCCAGGGTGGGATACATCAAGACCTGTCAACGAGTCCAGCTGCCAGTAAGTCCGATTGCGACGAGATCTGTTAGCACGTCCACATCCCCAACCCAATGTTCCGTGGTAGCGTTACAAAGTAAATGAATGCACTTTGTTAATTGATAGCAGTAGTTACGTGGTTTAGTTGTGATTTGATTAAGAAGAAAACCATTTGTCTTGAAGGAGACTTGTAAAACTCTTACATTAGGAGAAAAATGGCCATTTTTTAAAAAGGTTTTAGGTGATCTGACATGGATTTAGAACTTCATAATTTTATTGAAGACCAAACACATAAGTGTTAAATAAAAACAGTTGTGTAAAATAAGCTAAAATCTTTTCTAAAATTGTTTTGGATAAGAGGACATACTACTGGCACAAATGATAGCGTTAAAATTCATACAGGCAGTTATTTATTATATTTTGCAGGCTATTAGAACATTTTTATTGCACTTTAATGTTTGAACAGACAACATTAGTGAAAATTAAATGTAATATGCTATTTGAATCAATTTTAGATTAAGATGTACGAAAAATAATATTTTGTATATTAAATCTGTATTGAATGCTAGAGTAGAATCTGTAACAGTGCCACGATATTAATGCTTGTTTTATAATGTCTTCGTAATCACTTAAAATTTTAATTACATGTACATGTATTATGTATAGCTATTTTATTTTTAAGAATATTGAGCTATGATGTATATATTTGATGTAGATACTGTAATAAAACATTCATACCCAGATGATACTGGCTCTGAATGGTCTTTCTTAATTCATGATCAGTTCATTATAAAATATGTTGTAATGATATATGTTTTAATCTATTATTTTATATACATTAATTTATTTTATAGTTATAATGCTTTTATTTCAAGCAAATTTGACTGCTGTACAATTCACTGGGCTTTAAAGGGTTAATATGCATCAATTCTTCATGCACACATCATCAATTCATCATTAATTCATCATCAGTTCATCATCAGTTCATGTATACTGTCAGCCTATTAGATGAACTGGGTGGTCCATGTGTGTACACAACACTAATACAATTACAGGTGGCTACATCCCAATGGAGTGTGTGCGTGGAACACGCGATAAGCGATGCTGGAAGCAAGACGCCCACCCACTCAACCAACCAGAAATCTCCCAGCCTGACCACTGTACCTGTACTTATGACTGCATAATGTTTGGAGAATGTTGTCTAGACTTTTTCTTACTTTGTCTGAATGTCACAAACCTGCCCGACATGCTGTCTCAGGTAGGGACTGTTAGCGAGGTACATGCAATGCTGGACAGTGTGATGTCGGATCGGACAGACAAGGACAGTATTCCCAGGGACCACTGGCCGTCCATGTATCTGTATCGGCAATGTCAGCAAGTAAATATAGAACCTGACAAACATCCACAATTTTTCTGGATGATATCAGATTGTCCGGTGGTAAGTCATCAAGAAGAGGGAGATGGTAAAGCTATGATGGAAGTAGTCAGGAAGTGTTTAAACAGACTGTCAGAACCAATGGCTGGTGTTCCTGTGTCACTAAAAACACATCCTGTGATCGTGTTTCGGAACACATTCTGTGCACAGTGTAACCATGTCGAAAAGAATGACACTATCCTGTGGAAGACAAAAGCACGTTGTGAAAAGAAAGGCAAAGGATTGACCTATGAGCAGTTCTTGAACAAGTTGTCGACGTCTAAGTGCATGCTATTTAGCACCCCGCCGAGAGGTGTTCCACTACGGGGCTGCACCCTGGACACCTCCTTCTCCACGTGTTCCCTGTACCAGCCTGACTCCAGCCGCTTCAGGAACACCAGCCTGCTGTGTCGGGCTCACTCTCAGCCTGTCCTCACCATCAATGGCATCAACACCAACTCGGCCTGTACACTGTGTAGCTCTAACAAGTCGATATCTACCACAGGATGTGTTACCTCTAAGATATTCGAATTCTACAATGTGTCTATTCCGGGTTGTACTTACAGCAGTAATCTGTCTTGTGATGGTTCCTGCACTCACCAGATGTATGTTGATCAAGCTCAATGCCAATGTGACGCCAAGTGTCTCTTGTTTGGCGACTGTTGCTATGACTACGTTAAACAGTGTCTTGGTGAGAAACATGACTTCATGGAGATTGTTGCAAATGAGACTATTATCGCTGGTGTCATAGAACAGACTGGACAAGGCATTGAAAAGACAGATAAGAAGGATAATGTGAGCAAGGATATCAACATGGTAGACATGTATCTTAATTACAAAAAATGTGTTAGCATTCCTACAAAAGAACCGGGAATGATATGGATGATTGGTAAATGTCCTTTAAATCAAACAAATGCCTTGTGCGAGGTGACAGGGAGAACTGAGAACCTAACGCTGATCGTACCTGCCTCATACCGACATGATGTCAGTGTTGTGTTCAGGAACATCTACTGTGGAATGTGTCATGGGATAGCCACTGAGGACTTGACGGAGTGGGAAGTCGGCCAATCCTTGCAGCCTCAAATCATCGAGCCTACTGGAGCCAGACACTGCACACGGGAAGATTCCAATCTGAGAGTAGTTGATCAACGCGACTCCACGGCAGAATTGTTATGTGGAGCGTATCGCTATGGGATAATGACGGATAAGGATGTCAAAGTAAAAAACCCTCATTGTGCCTTCCTACATGACCAGACGATACACTGCTCTCAAAGTAGCTCAGACACTTCAGATAAAGGTCCGTCCTTATCAGGTAGCCTAAGTGTTCTGTTTAACTTCAAAGAAGATGGCCTTGGTTTTCATACATTAGATGGAAAGTATCTCGTGGGAGAAGTCACATGTGAACTAGAGGAAGTTTATGACCACTTTCTTCACACTTGTAAACCACTTCACTGTCTTCCTGGTACTGTAGCTAGATACGGATCATGCATCTCCAACGGAACATGGTTCGCAGATGGCAGCTCACAGGTTTTCCCCAATGGCAGTCACCTATACACCCTACAGATGTATTTTCAGACAGATGATCCAGTTGATATGAAGGACATCAGAAAATCAATACTGGTAGTATTTCCCACATATTCAAAGTTTCAAATAACTAATGTTGTTCTTTTAAACCTCACTGCATTGCCAGAGTTTTTGTCAGCAACTATAATGATGAAGGATCTAGATAAATTGGATCTTAAAAATCTGATGATTACATTTTCTCATTTTGGTACAATAGAGCAGATCTTACACAGAGTGGAATATAATTTCAAAACGACGATGAAAACGCATGTAGATCATCTTCTAGAAATAACCATACAGAACTACGATGGATATTCAAATTTATCGTGCCCACGGGCAGCAGTGATGGAGCTACAAAACATCGCTATGGAGACAATCCAAGAGAAACAATATGTCAATGATAGTGATAAACTGTACCCATTAGAAAACATCGCGTACATGAGAAGTGTTCTCCGTGAGCACATCGCTGTGTACAGAGTGTACGTATGTGGCATCCCCCTTTCCTGCGATCCAGTCATGTATAACTTGTCAGATTTCAAAGAAGAAAACCAATTACTGAAGAGCTTGCATTCTGACTGGATTATCACAAAAGGATTGTTCTTCATATCAGAAGATGTAGTATATGTTTGCCACAACTTCACAAACTCTGGACCAAGGAATAAGCCGTTCTTCACATTCGACACTACACAGGACATTCTGACTTACGTGACAACAGCAATCTCTCTGGTCAGCCTGCTGGTCACTCTGCTGGTCTACGCTGTCCTGCCGGTGTTGAGGAATCTCCCCGGACGTCTGACCATGTCGCTGTCCGCCTCCCTCATCCTGTCCCAGAGTCTGCTGCTGCTGGTTCGCGAGCCCACGGGAGTCTGGTGTACGGCTCTGGCCATCGCCATCCACTTCTCCTGGCTGTCCACGTTCACCTGGATGACCTGCTTGGCCTTCAACATCTCGCAGGGATTCTCAGGGATGACGACCGGTGCAGATCAGAGAAGCGTTGCAACCACGCATTTGAAATATAGTATGTTTGCACTTGGAATCCCAGCATTGGTTGTGACGACATCTGCGTTGCTGGACTTGCTAGAGGTGCCAGGGATGTTCATTGGTTACGGGAGGCATGGCCTGTGCTGGATCGCTAACCCACGGGCATCACTGCTGCTGTTTGGTGTCCCCATTGCTCTCGTCTTGCTTGTCAATATTGTGGCATTTTGCATAACCTTCTATAATATTGATAAAAGTTGGAGACTGTCAAAAGATTTAGAATCCACAAGGAAGAATAAAAACAAGGCCACAGTCTATGTCAAGCTCTTCGTCATCATGGGAATCTCCTGGAGTTCCTGTTTTGCTGCAGCCTATGCTGATGTTAACGTACTGTGGTACGTGTTTATTCTCTTCAATGGACTACAAGGGTTCCACATTTTTCTCAGCTTCATCTGCAACTCCAGGGTCCAGAAACTCCTGTACGTGAAACTGACCGGTGGACAGCTCAAGTCCAGTAACACATCGTTAGCACCTACCATCAGCACCCGATACTAAACACAGCACCAGATAGTGAACGCAGCACCAGATACTGAACATGATGCCAGATACTGAACGCAGCACCTACCATCAGCACCCGATACTAAACACAGCACCAGATAGTGAACACAGCACCAGACACTGAACACAGCACCAGATAGTGAACACAGCACCAGATACTGAACATGGCACCAGACACTGAACATGACGCCAGATAGTGAACACAGTACCAGACATTGAACACAACACCAGATAGTGAACACAGCACCTACCATCAGTACCAGATAGTGAACACTGCACCAGATACTGAACACGACACCAGATAGTGAACATGCCATCTACCATCAGCACCAGACACTGAACACAGCACCAGATAGTGAACACAGCACCAGACACTGAACACAACACCAGATAGTGAACACAGCACCAGACACTGAACATGACACCAGATAGTGAACACAGCACCAGATAGTGAACACGACACCAGATACTGAACATGTAATGAGACACAACTCCAGCTCTATCAATGACATTCAGCGATGTTGCAGGTTTCCTCTTGCCCTAAACTGACAAGTTGTGATATTAGTGAAAGATCCTAGAAAGCGACTCTAAACCCCAATGTAAAAAAAAAAAAAACACGCACAAAAAAACTATCAATGGCAGTGTTATATCTGTTTATGTATGTGCTCTTTTTTGCACCACGTATTGAATATTACATATTTCTGTTAGATAAACCAAACTGATCTTGGTGATGAAAAGTCATAAGACATGTTGAAGATGATAGGTATGTTATACTTCATGACACAAGCTATTTACTTATATACAAGCTATATGTAGTTTCACAATTTACTGTAAGTACATACCAGTATGTTTAGATTTGTCTCCATCAATATCCTGTATGCTCAAAGGTATTTGGTAGTATGGGCCCAGTGAGGTGCAGATTGAATTGTTGGATGTAACTGCATGTACGCATATAACTTCCCACTGGCATGTAGATTTATTCAATACTATATGTTGTCCATGTCCACAATGTGATCTTCTGGGGTGCGTTTCACGAAAGGGGTGTATATTTACGCTGGACATAAATAATGCGGATTTGATTGTATTACGTCATTTACGTTGATTGCATTACGTCATATACGTCCGATATAAATATACACCCCTTTCATGAAACGCACCACTGTTCTGTGTTACATTGTAACGTGTAACTCCACCACAGTAAATAAATGCGTACATTAAGTCAACTCCTACAATTATTGTTCACAAGACCTAGTCTGAGTTACTATGAGCTGCGACTATTAAGCAGTTTCTGGTCGGTCATGTTTACACATCCTTAAACAACCATCTCCTAAACATAACTGTACACGTTACAGTTTCAGTGAGGAGGTTGTGGTTTCTTAATCCCAGGTGGTATACCACAGCTTCTATTCATGACAAATTGTATTTGTGAAATTATTATTTTTCATTACTTTTGAGTAACAGTAACGGATACAATGTACATACACTTGACACAATTTCCATTGCTTGTCATGGAGATACAGTACAAGGAAATCACTTTTCAATGACAACATAGACTATAACTCGTGAGATGTGATGGATTACAGATACGGCAGCTTACAGATGAAATTAATATCAGGACTCGGGACATTAATTTAAGTGGATTTTGCCTTCAAAACATTCAATAGAATGTTGAGGTAGTTCCATCCAATGGGCTGTGCAACACATGGATTGCACTTCATCCACCAGAGTACCATGTATGAAATAGAATGGAGTTGAAATGGGCTGTTGATCTATATTTTGTCATGCATGTCCACACACACACACACACACACACACACACACACACACACACACACATTAATTTCACCTTTATTTACAGACTTGAACTAACTTCACAACTTCACTTGATGCTTTGCTTATGTGTGTTTCTCTACTTGCACTGTATAACAAAGGTTTGTTAATAGGCCGTGGAGGTATTTGTTAAGATGTGCTCTAGTTGTTTCAAGTGCTCTAGTTGTTACAAGTGCTCTAGTTGTTACAAGTGATCTAATTGTTACCATGCTCTAGTTGTTACCAGTGCTGTAGTTGTAAATTCATATTAAATACCAACACAGTTTTTCACTTACAAATCAGCAAGCAGAGGAAATAGCTGTCACTTTAATAAGTTTGTAAAAGTATTTATTTGACATAAGTCGACATGTAAGAATGTGCAACTAGAGCTGTCCACAAAATCATGTTGTGCTGGAATTTCCAAAGTATTTGGTTTGTCAGTGGGACAAGTTAAAGACAAATACACCACGTCACACACACCACGTTATATGCCACATCTCGCACCACATCCTGTGAGACCCTGGCCTGAGATTATGAAACTTGTTTGATTACAAGCTCATGCTCAACAAGGTTTTTTCACAATTCTAAAATGAGCTTGAGTATGAAGTCGTACTCAAAATGTTTCATAATCTCGGGTGGGACTCTGTGGCTAAAGTACAGGACAGAGATACAGCACAGAGATACAGCACAGAGATACAGCACAGAGATAGATACAGCACAGAGATAGATACAGCACAGAGATACAGCACAAAGATACAGATCTGGAATTACTGGTGTACTATTCCCATCTTAGTTTTGGGTGTTACCAATGTTTCTAACCAAGTCCTGTACATTTCCACCTATATCCACAGACAATTTCACTGGTCAAGTAGCACGTGACACCAATGGTTCCTTACTGCTGGGAACTCTTGGCTGGGAAGCAATATGGAGACTGTGTAAAATCTATTTTCCGCAATTTCGGTTTCTTTTCTTCTTTCTTCTTTTCTACTTTAACCTTTCTCAGTCTACGGCGCCTTTTGGTGGTGTCAACCGGCTCTACCTTGCCTTCTGTGGAACCTGAAGCCTGAGAGGTACCTGAAGCTCCAGATGTTCCTAGAGCCCTGGATGTATCGGCAGACTCAGAGGTTACAGTGTCGACAGTCAGTGTGTCAACCTTGCCACTATCCACTGTGTTATCATAATTGTGGTCGTTGTCAAGGGTACTGTTGTCCATAAGAATGCTGGTCTGGGTCGGTTCTGTTGCCAATGGTTCCAGTTCCTCATCTTCATCATCAGGGTGTGGACACTGTTCAGTCTGAGCTGTGTGATGAGGACTCTTGCTGTCTGGGTCCACTGTATCTGACTGAGCTGTAGCTGTCCTTGTCTCTTCTCTCTTCTCCTCATCACTTCCTCTTCCTTCTCCTGCACTTCCCACATCATGTCCCACATCATTCTCCTCAACATTCTCTAACTCTATCACACTGCAGTTAGGTTTCTCCATAAAGCCACTAGTTGATGGTTTACACTGCACCATCTCTTCGTCCGTGTGACCTTGACATCCAGATGTCTGTGCCTCCTCTGTCACTGGGACATAGATGGAAGTTAAGCAAACATGCAAATAGATATCACCAGATACAAGCTTAGTTCTCCATCAGATTGTTCTGCATCATAAAGATATGCACATGACAATATATACAATATATGCAATTGAATATAATTCTTTGTGATTATGTGGCTATACAATTATATATTGTAAGATGGTGGTAGTACATGTATTGGGATGACTAATTGAAGTACTCACCATTGATGTTGCAAACCAATGAATCCTTCAGGTCGGGGTCAACTTTGGCTGATCTATTTCTTCTGAAATATGGCAAAAGAATAGGACATGCAGAACATCAGACAGAGGAACTTCATATGGAAACATCATAGAGGAACATCAGACAAGAACATCAGACAGAGGAACTTCATATGGAAACATCATAGAGGAACATCAGACATAGGAACATCAGACAGAGGAACTTGATACAGGAACATCAGATAGGAACATCTGACAGAGGAACATCAGACAGAGGAACATCAGACAGGAGCATCAGAAAGAGGAACTTCAGACATAAAACAATGATATACAATTAGACTGACATCTAGTCAATATAAATTACATGGAGAATACAAGTTCTTTACAACAGTATGGTTATTATACCAGTAGTTGGTACACATACATTTCAAGACAGACTGATGCTAGAAGTGTGGCACTCTTACCCTGTACATCTGGTACAGACATACACCACGAGGAGTGCCGACAGGATGACACCTTGTACAGATGACACACCAATCAGGCCTACTGTCAACGGTGACAGGACACGCCCACAAACTGTAGAAGAAGACAGTTACTATGACGGAAGGGACAATTGGAACAAGGGCATGAATTACAGATGTTACATACATCATGGAGGTGCCACTACTGGAAGGTTGTAATGAAGGTACACACTTCTTGTGGAAATGTCATGCTGTTACATTGTACTATCACGTTGGTACATCATCTGGATTGTGATATCATACCAGCAACTTGTCAAATACATATGACAATTAAATAGAACATAACAGAATGGCCAACACCAGCCAACATAATATATAGAATAATATCATACCATACACCAGTTTTAAAGGCTTATGGCTACAAGAAATAGATTGTTTTCCTCACTCAGTGTTGATGCCTGTGTTGTTGACCCTTGGCCTCTGTGAGACTCCTCTTCAGAAATGTTTTTGTCTGTTAGCTTATGTCTGAAGAACACATTATCTAGTGGCTTACTAGTTTCAGATGGCCTACTAGTCTGAGATTGAGATGGCCTACTAGTCAATTCCGGCAGTGTATCTGTGAGAGGGAGATTAAGGGCCAGTGTTGGACATGGTCTAGATTTGACCAGCACATAAGCATCAGCCACAATGGCGTCAGTCGTGTTTGTGACACGCAGATGAATAACGGCTGGCAGTGTGGTTGTCATGGCAACAGTGGGCAGGAACACAAGTGCCCAGTTGCTCGTGTTCTCCACGCGGAACCACCCGGCAGCAGTTTCGTCCACGGACACTGAGTGACCGGAAGCCCAACTCCATATGCTGAATTTCAGGAGTAACCTCCCTTTGTCCTGTACAGAGGGCGCTGGTATGTGATACAATCTGTTATCAAACTGCAGAGATGTATTTGATTCGGAAGTTGTTAGGGGACGTGCTGCAGAATTTGGGATAATAGTAAAGGTCAGATTAGCTTCAATCTCATGCTTGCCATCAGAAACGTATGCCATTAAATCTATGTATTTGACTGTGGTCAGTTCTTGAATAACAATGATGGCACCACTGACGGCATCCACTCTCAACAACTCATGACCATCCACTCTGGAATCTGGAAGTAAAGGGTAAGGGTAAGGAAAGGGTAAACCGTATCGGGCGAAGGTCGAAAAACGAATATAATGTCACATTCGTCTGGATGCATCACAACCATGTCACTCATATCACACTTTTATCTCGATATGGTGATTTAAAAAAAAAAATATACACTCATTTGGATAGTTCACAGCAATAAAATATGTGATACTATCAGTGATACAGAGAGAAGTACTTGGCTGACTTCACCTGCTCCACGATAGGTAACTCTGTATGCTAACGGCTTGTCTCCCCTGTCTTCGTCTGTGGCTGACAGGTACGCTATCACGGTGTTCACAGGTGTAATGGAGTCTATCTGGACTGGTTCTAGGACTCTGGGACTCTGGCCAACCAGCCGTGTCCACACTGGGGTGAATTCATTGACAGGCAACACCTAAAACAACAGTTACAAGTCATTTAGCACATTCCTGACTACGGTAGTTACATGCCTAATTTATTGCAATTATTACAAAAGATAGTTCAGACTTCAGTGTTCTGATAATACAAAACACAAGGTAAGGAAACTTTCACATCTTATTGCTATAACTATGTGAGTTTTACATTACCAGTAAGCAATACCTGGCCATGTTAAGCATGCGCTGTTTGGTCTGGGAATGCAATGCAAACCTTGATGGTGACCTGGACATAGGCCTTCCTCCTGGGCCCTGTGTGGAGCTTGTCCTGAGCCTGGATGTAGAACACAGCATCACGACCCTGTGAGGAGTCCTCACAGTCCAGGCGACCGGCACGTGCTATCAATGTGTTCTTCACGATAACAAACGTGTCCTTGACCCAACCTTCTCCAAGCACACTGAAGGTCAATGTGCCGTTACCATCTACATCCGAGCAGACTGTGGTTAGGTTGAGTATGGCCACATCTGTGTTGGAGAGAAAGGCCATTAGAATATATCTCACCCAGTGCATTGCAAATCTACCAGACACACAATGAAGTCTTCGTGTAGGTGTAGATGTAGACTTACCGTCGAGGTTTCCCTCGGGAATACTCTGAGTGAGTGTCGGCGGTGTGCACACTGGAGAGTTGTCGTTGATGTTCTCCACAGTCAGTCTCAGTACGTGCTGTGTGCGGTGACCCGCGGCGTCCGTCACGGTCAGGTCCAGGCTCAGTCTGCCATCTACACCCAGCACACCATCCACCAAGTCTCCATCTAGCCGCCTCATGACCTTCAAACGACCTTGACCCAGCACTTGAAATAGGTCTGACCCATGACCTGTAGTCATGTGATGTGTATGTAAGAACAACACGTTACAATAACATTCATTATCTAATGATTGTTTTAACCAAATTTGTATAAAGAAATCGTCCGACCCTGAAATAAAGCCCAAGCTGAAAATAGATCTAGGTTTCAATATTACAATAATGTTAAAGTTTACATGTTTTACCTGTTAAGTTAAATTCCAATATGTCCCCCTTGTCTCTGTCAGTTGCATTGTACACATTTCCTATCACTAGTTCTGGCGGCAACTCTTCTGGGATCACGACATTGCGCACAGATAAAGATGGCGACTCATCATTTTCATCAACAACAGCTATCGTTAGGGCAACACTTCCTCCCTCATCACATCTGAACATACATAAAATAATATTCAATCAAAATCCTAACCTCGTCATAGGAATTACTGGATAATTAATTAAAATATTTGATGGTGTACCTAATTTATTTATCTAATATATATGACATGTACAATTACTTCCATGCTTACCCTATAGCTAACACGTATAAAGGTCTGTGTTCATAGTCCAGGCTATGTTTCAATACCAGAGTGCGATTGTTAAGTGAGAAGTCGTCCGATCCGTCTCCAAAGACTCTGAGCACGACGTCCGGGTCTTCGTCCGTTAGCTCTACCTCCAACAAGATGGAGTCGACTCTCCGGCTTTCCTCCAGAGTCAGGACAGTTCCGCCAGTCGTCTCCGGTGACGTAAACGCAATGTTCTTGTCTGTTGACAGTAAGAATGGTGAGGTAGTTGGTACACGCGATTCAGTCGCCACTCTCCATGTGTAGTTGACCAGTGCCTAATTTCTCAAAACAAGCCCGTCACTTTAAAAAATACTCAAATCTCATTTTGAGAACAATCTGGTTTTTGATTAGTCAATATGATATATGGCAATAGTTCACAGATTGTATGAAATTGGTAATTTATTTAATGTCCGTAATGCATTACCATGGAAAATTCGCCAATCTCCCTGCCATTCTTTGAATCTAGTACAACATTTAACAAACACATGTCTACAACTGTAGATACTGAAGCCAACCTCAATCACAACAACAGCATATATACTCAACAAAATAAATTAAGGTCCAACAGATTTTTGTTGGTGGCCTTTCTACCAAACTTTGGAGACGTACTTTAGGAATCTTGTACCATTCTTCCCACGCTTCTGTTCCTGATGATTACCAGGCCCCCGTTTCACGACAGTGCCCTAACTTTAGAAGCTCCTAAATTTAGGACCAGGTTTCAGTTTGATGTCGATTTATGAAGGAATAAGTCTTATGATGTCATCGTG